>JAHDVE020008391.1:0-157195 GCA_022606495.2 Halesus radiatus | reverse complement strand
GATAAGCCGACGTAGCTCAACGGTAGAGCATCTAACCGGACATTAGAAGGGTGCGGGTTCGAGTCCTGCCGGCGACATTTATCTTTGCTCGGAAGGTTTTTTCAATTTGGATGAGTGTTTTAGATTAATAATTATTGTTTATAAAAAATAATAATTGTTACCCTTTGCGCTATGCACAAAAATCTTGTCTTAAGTTTTTAAGAACTTCAGTTTATCAATTAATAAATATTTGACAAGTCAAAGCAATTTTCACCAATAAATGTAGACATAATTTGTCTCGACGCCATCTATTTGAGGGATTTAGCCGTTACAAGCCTCTCTAATACTAATAAAGTTGGTTGTTTACAGAAAAAAAAATAAAACAGTAATTATTAAAATGGAACACTAGTATATATTGATTAACTTGGCGGGTTTGCGATAAGCCGACGTAGCTCAACGGTAGAGCATCTAACCGGACATTAGAAGGGTGTGGGTTCGAGTCCTGCCGGCGACATTTATTCTTGCTCGGAAGGTTTTTTTCAATTTGGATGAGTGTTTTAGATTAATAATTATTGTTTATAAAAATAATAATTGTTACCCTTTGCGCTATGCACAAAAATCTTGTCTTAAGTTTTTAAGAACTTTAGTTTATCAATTAATAATAAATTATCTCATTAGAAATATTTCGGCTTAAGTTATCAGTCTGTGACCCGCGATTGAGTGAGTCATTTTTTCAGGATACACGGCTTTCCCACGTGCTCTCATTCATGCTAGAGTGAGATGTAATATATATGTCGAAGAAGATATTAAGTTGAAAATTATTTTTACACTGTATATGTACCTAACTAGGGTTGTAACTTTTAACCTCATTTCTGTTGCAACCGTCGTTTATGAGAAGGAGGAAGATGTTACCAAGGAGTTTTCAGAGTTAATTACACGCTTTCTTTAGAAAACTTCTATGATTTTGATGAAATATGTGAAACATGCAAAATTACGTCTATTTCTCGACAGTTGAATGGATGGAAATCCCGTTGCCAACTGAAAATATTTGCGTTAGCATAGAAATTCCAGACAAATACCTAAATGTGTGTAATTTTATTTCGCTTTCGTTAATCATTCGAGAGGTTTTAACGGGACACTGGGTTATCTTAATATTAAACAAAAACGTTTTTACAATACTTAGAGTAACAATATCACCCTCCCACAAATGAATGTTTTGAACAAAAATTGTTTGTCTCTCTTTCTCATATGTTTATAGAACCGAGCATAAAGAGAGAGCTATACTTTGCGAGTATGTCAACTATACGTATTATTATTGGGGAAGATTAGAAAGGTCTCTAGGTATATTAACTCTAAGTTACAATATTATTTCATTCCGGGCCCTGGGAAAATAGAATTCATACCAATAAAATATGTGTTTATTAAACTAACTTGTACGGAGATCGGATGAAACCTTGTGAACTAGTCAACAAAGTAGACGAAGCCAAATGAATTGCTTAGGTTAATAAATATCTCATTAATGTGTCATATTTATTATACATACCTAACATAACAGTCGTCTACGATTACGTTTTTGACCTCACTAATAGTAAAATGATTATACTTTTACGGCTTAGCGAAAAGAACCACACAAGAGCTAATAAAAATCGGCATGTATTACTGGATGCGTTCACAAATCCCTATTTTTACATTTTAGGAAGCAACTTATACGTTTGAATTTTTTTTTCCTCAAAAAAATGCAAAATCACTTTTTGGTGTCATTTTCAATAAAATGAATAGGAAATGTTTTTTTTAAACCACAATATTGTATAAATATCAACATGTTTCAGAAGCATAAGTATACTGTGTATCCTGATGAGAGAAGCTTTGCTTCCTAAACATGTTGGTATATATATTAAATAGTGGTTTAAACGAAACATTTCCTAATAATTTAATTTAATTTTTTATTTGTTCAAATCATCTGAAAACACTGTAATCATAAAATAAAGATTACACACTACAAGTTCCTTCCACGTAGATTTAAATTGAAGCCCGTGTGCCTTTGACTTAATACCTTTTGGTTCCAGCCTATTTAACACCCGCTCTGTCTTTCTTACACTTGCCCAGCATTGTTAATCGCCACGCCATTTGAATTTCATAATGATTCTGTATTTGAAATTTAACGCCCGATTTACCAGACTTTTAGATCACGAAACACGCCCACGTGGCATTTCTTCTGTTCTTTATTATATGACGGCATTTTAAGAAAAAAATATATATTTAAAGTACGCGTTTTGTGCATTTATTTAATAATTACGAATAGCACTGAAAAATATTATCACTCCGCATTGCTCGTAAATATGGAATAATTCTAGTGATAACAGTGAATTTAATAGGAGGAATAACATTTAATGGTTTTTCTTATTATCCAACTCAATAACTTAACCATTATTTTATAATCAATTAAAAACCAATAAATTAGTGATTGTCTTACTATCATTCTCACTAAATTAGTAATTGTCTTATTGATATCAAAATAAATACATCGCATTTGTATTAACGCTGCTACCGACAACTTCATGTGACAAGTTTCGTGTATAGAGAGCTGTTATACGGACCCAAAATACAATATAAAAGAAGATGAACATTGTTGGGTTAGGTTTGGTTATATTAGGTTATTTCTGACGGCCTACATGATCGACGGGTAAGATTCTAGACTATGAATCCATAGGACGCGGGTTCAAATTCCGGCGTGCGCAAATAAAATTTATTTAATTAATTTGTGTTATTTCACAATTATTTCATTTATTTGTTTGAATTGGCTTTAGCCATGTTTGATCAGATATTTATTATTTATTTATTTACGTTTTTAATCCAGCAGGGCTGGGTGGACAGTGCAAAACTCAATCTGCCATTTTACATGAGATTTAGGTACACATATATTGTACATACAATTTATTACCTACAAATAGTTACATGAACATGATAAAAAAAATCAAAATAAGAATATAAATTTATGAAAATATTAAAAAAAAAGAAAATGAAAATCAACAAAATAAATTTTTAAAAAATAGAAAAGTAGAGCCAGGTACTTCCCCACTTTCCCTTCCCGATCTCCGTCCTTTCCCAAATAACATCAGCCTCGCAACATTTCCCAATTATGGATGCCATGGTTCCACTGGTTCCAGACGTTTAGAAGCAGTTTAAACTTTTGTGCGATATTCACATAAAAAAGACAACATGGAAATCGATAGAATAAATGTATAATTGTGTGGCAGAGTTGCATTTCGTATTTTTGGCGATTTATATCTATTGTAGATACCCTCAGTATCGCCCTGGTGAAAGACCACCATTCAGTATCGAAACGTTGCTTATAATGACTTCCCGTGTTTGGTGACAGTATCCGAATAGCCAGATTATTCCCTACTTCCCTCTTCTCCGTTTCATTCCTTCCCCCACTCCTTTCATCCTCACAACATACCCCAATTGGAGATGCCATAGACCCATTGGTTCCTTACAATTGGGATTTTTGTGTGGTTTTAACATTTAACATAATGCACAATGTAACCCATACAGCCCCGCAAAATTTGTATTATTTTCGATTCGAATATTATTATTTACGTCCGCATAACCATAATGAACCGCTGTTTTATGGATTTTTTTAATTTCCTGAATGAGTCCTTTTAACATTTGCAACGTGCCGTTTGACAATCCCTGCCTCACATCTGTGTCATTCATTTCTTTTTTCTCCTCGATTCAACCCAAACCCATTTCGTATTTCGCCGCCTGCTCGCTCGGCAACCGCGACTAGCTGCCTGTCCGTCGTATACTCGTACCTTCAGATTTTCAGAACTCCAGACTGTCTCCCTGTCGCAAAGCAAGCTTACCATTACCAAATAACCACTCGATTCAGTCTCTATTAATATCCCCGCGAATTCTCAGATGATTACGTTACATCACAGATCGTGGAGCGTTTACGAAGAGAATGGGCTAATGAGTAAGGAAAGGTCAGCGGCGGACTGGAATCAGATTAAAGAAATCAGGGAATAATTCAATTTTTTTCATTTTCACTCGCCCAGAGGCTGAGAGATTTCTGTTATTCAGTTATGTAATTATTTCTAAGCATACGAAAGAATTCGCCTCAAAAACAATTCTACCAACTACATATTGGAAGGGGGAAGTACATGGATTCCCTTTCCTTTCTTATGAAAATATGGGTAGCTACCCAAGAGTATGGATATACTTACTAGATTTTAGAAACTACGGATAACCATGTACAACCATATATAACCATATACCATCACTGTCGCTGCATGGCGCTGCTCCCCAACTCAAACACGAGAAATCTTTCTCGATTGAGTTGGCCACTTTGTATTAAATATATATTTTTTTGTAATTAGCTATTAAGATATATCTGTACTATTAAATATTTTACATCTATTTACATTATATAAATAAAAAAATTATGTTTAAGCATTAGTTTACAATATAAGATTTCAAATGGATATGTACCAAACTGAGATAATGATTTAATTACGAAAATAAATTAAATTTACGACCCTGGGATAGGTTCGTACAATGGAAGGTAATCGCACTAAACTAAAGTGTTCACTAAAAAGGTGGTTGATTTATCCAGTTGTTACATTTCAGTTCAGTTGTAAAAATCAATAGCCAGAAAAAAGCACAATGTCACACTACGTCTTCTGTCAGCCAGGAACGATTACAAAATAATTTATTAGACAGTTTTATCTTGAAACTTTTTTGAAATACAAAAAGAAAAAAAAATTGTAGAGGCTACTGATTTTTTAAAGCAATTTGTTTTTTAATGGATTAACTTACTACTTTGTTGTATTAACCAGTGAAGTTTCCGCTATATAATAATAATTTAAAAATTAAAAATTTGTAAATGATAGAACAGAAAGAGGGGGGAAAATATGAATAATTTTGGAAGTGAAATTGAAATGAAAAAGAACATAATAAAAATAAAGAATCCAGTTTCTAAGAAACACCAAATAAAACAAATTAAAAATATGTAGTTACACAGATAACGTAAAATTCAATGAGTAAATAAAATACATTTTAAATCTAACTATACAAACAGAATATAACACAAAGCAGGGGTAGTAAATTATAACTAACCTTGTGATTTAATAGTTTATTTGAGCGTGTGTTTTGTACTGAGCTAACTAACTAACTAACATCACGCCGTTTCACCTCAGGGGTAGGTCAAACAACTCGATCTTGTCATACACTTCTTACTTCATTCACATTCATAAATCGTTTCATACATTCCATTCTATTATTCCGACTTCTGAGACATGGCCAGACTCAAGTATTTGATTCGCTTGATCGTGCCATGTCTACCTCGGCTTCTTTTTGTGTTCACATTCGCGTAATATATTCTCCTTACACTCCTTTCTTCGTTAATTCGCTCTACATGCCCATACCATCTAAGGGTCCATTCCTTAATCTCGCTCATTACGCTTACATCAGCCTTGTATTCTTTACGAATCTCAACATTTTTCACACTGGATAGTGTAAATGAATGTTTTCTAGAAGGTAATAATTGTCAATCAACGTTGTTAATGATTTTGTAAATTAATTTTTCGTTGGATATATTTCTTATATCTTCTAGTGACGATAAATTATGGATTGCTAATGAGTCTGGTTTGGGTGTTTGGTAGGATTTGAAATCTAAGTGTTTGAGAGTTTGTTTGAATTCTTTGTAATCTTTAAATGTTTACATTGTATTCCAAATCACTGAACCAATTTCTAATATTGAGTGAACAAAAGGAATTTATGTGCGAGCAGAAAGACATTCCGGAATTCATTATTATTCCTAAATTCCTTACTTCACTACATCTTTTCCATGATAAGGAAGACTTGGTTGTTCGCACAATAGATTCCAAGCTTATTAATATCTCCTGCTGTCATTAATATTTGTCACTTTTTTGTAAATTTTAGTGTCATCAGCAAAAAACAGGAATTGAAATAACTCCCTACATCGTTGATATACAAAATAAACAAGAGGTGCAAGATGCGATCCCTGGGGTATATTATAATAACGCGAAGATAAACCTTTAGATCTAGCTGCTTGACTTCTGTTTGTAACACATGATTTGATCCATCTAAGTAGCTTCTTCATGAGCAGTTATTACATTAATTTTATCGAAGGCTTTTGAGAATTCCGTGCAGATGGAGTATATTTGATTTTTACTACACACAGAGTTTAAAATAAAATCTGTATATTCCAGCAGGTTTCTCTCGACCGACCGTTTTCTGAAAAAGCCGTGTTGATTTTAAAATAATATTTGTTTGTACTCCTGGAAAAGGTTGATCAAGGACTGTGTTTTCTATGATCTTACTGACAATTGGGAGTTTGGCGATGGGTCTGTAGTTGGTGATATTATTTTTGACCCCGCTTTTCAGATTTTGTGTAATAAGTGTTCGTTTCCAAACGTCGGTGAAGTTTTTAAAGTAATTGTGTACACATGACTTTTTGAAATCAATAGAGTCTATATGGAGATTAAAGCTGTCATCATTATTCTCAGAATTTATAGGTTTGAGGCAAGGATTGGAATCTTCGACAGATACCTATCTAAAGTAATCGCTAAATTGGTCGCATATGGATTGTCCGTCAGTGTAGGAAATATCACTAAGATAATTTTTCTTTGGTAGATCGTTTTGGGGATTAAGAGGATTGTTTTGATTTTACGAATGACCAGAACCGTTGGCTGCATTTTTTTTTATTGAATCTTCCGCCGTCATAATTAAGTTTTCATAACGTTAATCACTTACGCTTTGTTATAAATAAGAATAATTATTATTATCGGATTACTTTATATAGCGCAGTTTTGTGTTGTTTCACTTCAAGTGCGGTTGTTGTTTCACTTCAAGGACGCTTTACAGATAATTTTTGTAATCTAAACTTATAACTAATGCCTTACAGATAAAATTTATTACTAATGGTATACAAGACAGATTTATAACTATTGACTTACAACTACGACTTATGGCTCTAGAAACTAACTGCTGAGACTTATAACTAGTGACTTATATCTATGACTTATAGATAGTGACTTACAATTTAGACTTAAGTATAACTAGTGACTTAAAACTAATACATATTTATGACCAAGTGCATATTCTATACACACTAGTGCAAAATGACTTACTACTATGGCTTACCATAAAACTAGAGTCTTACAATTAACATATTTATCCATCACTTGTAAATATATACCCACACCTTTAGTTGTCGTGAGATATGTCAAATAATTTCCAAATCTTTCGATAACGATTACCTATTACGTTCATCCTTTCTCACACGATATTTGAGGAACGGAAAGAATGTATTTCAAGCCGACAAAATCAAGAAGTTGCCACCATCACTAAACTTACTCGAAGGAAGAATTTTACGAATTGTGACTCTAACTCAAATTAATGAGCTCACAACAACTGACGGACCCCACATCAGGCATATAGCTGAAAGGAGTCTTCCTTATATAGCAGCTGCATCTTCGTAGTGGTTTTACTTATTGTCGGTAAAGATTCAAACTTCGCATCAAAAGACTGAAACTTTGAATTTGGTGAGAGATGCGTTACCTACTCCTACCAACTTGCATCGCCAAAAAACTACGGTCGAGGGCAATATATAGAACACTGGGAGCCAGGACCACCCGAAATGGAATCCTGGATCTATCGGGATTGTGAGTTCAGACTGGCAACTGGTCTGCATTGTATAATAACGTAAAGTACTTTACTTAGTAATATTGTTGTAATTATCATAATCATTCTATTGAATAAAGATTGAGTGTTTGCTCTAATCAAGTGTATTATTGGTTTAATCATAATTATCCATTAAAGTTAACACCATAGTTCAATGGTACCTTTAGGTACTACTTTACGGTTTTTACACACTGAGTAAAGTTTTGCAAAAATGTATGTAGAAAGTTCGATGGAGTTCTTCCGTTATAGACCTTCTAAATTTACTGTCCAGCTTCGCCAGGAACATTAACACTATTTTTTCTAAAAAATTTTATTGTATTATTTGAATCAGTACGGTGTTTGGTGTCTTGTCTATTTTTTTGACAGTAAGAATTTTTAAAGGGTACAAAATGTATAATGGAAATTACGTTGCAAGCATTACCTCGAAAGAAAAATCTATAAAAATATCATGATGACTGAGCTCACTGTTCCAGAGGTTTTGCAGTACTACACAAATGGATGTTCTGATTTACATTGAATATTAATTCTTTGATAGACTTGATATTTTTGAAAAAAAATACCTAAAAACTTATGCTCGCTCAATGACCGATTACGATTCAAAGAATATGAAAAATGGCATATATAAATCTTATTCTTTTCAACCTTTTGACTTTTTTTTACCCAAACTGACGCCAGTCAAACGTGAATTCCCATTAGCCCGTCGGGTCAGTCCTTGCCCGAGGGGAGATGAATACATTTTATTGATTCTTTTGAATTCCTCGATACCCGCACCGCATTGTTTATAGCTTACACAAATATCTATTTATTTTAATAGTTTTTTTATCCATGAGGTCCCTTGGTTATGACATACATACAGTAGTTTTCAATAATCTAGGTTCCTTTGCAAAATTGGTTGTTGCGTTGATTTGCCAATTATGTGTCTGTACATCTGTTTGATCTTTATTCAATCCTCTATACAACATTTGAAAAAAAACAAGTATTGCATAGTTACACTTTTGGCACAAAACATAGTCCCCACATCCTTCGTCGGCTTATAAGCGTGATTTATGTAACTACATCACAACCGCCCTATGTAGCGCCCCCAAAACAAGAAAAGGCTTTCCAGTATAATAAATTCTTAAATAATGTTCCATTTCTTACTATAAAAACTTAATTTCATTTTAGAGGATTCTTGCTAATTATCACTACATAATCTAAGAAAGTGATTGATCGGTGTTGACCGGGCGTTGTATGCTAGCTCTTTAAAATTCCTTTACTTTATCAACGAACCCTTACACAACGCAATTAGGTAGTCATTAGATATTTTATTTACAAACAGAGGCCACAAACTAAATACAACCCCCTTTATAAACAAGAGCTATCAAAAAAGAATATTCACCCAAAAATATATAAGGTCATTGTGGGAACAGTGGATCACTTTTTGTTTAGATACTCTATCTCAGCACACAGACTAGTTGAAAAATTGAAACTTGACACAAGGAATGCTCGACTATTTCTTTTTATTTTGCCTATACTTTTTTTTAGATTACGCATAAACGCGTATTTACAAGTGATTCACCGTGTACCTAGTGGAGGCAGGCGTTTCAGTTTCTTTTTTTTAAATAACCGAAGCCGTTTCGGTTTCTCAAAATAAACCGTTTAAAAATAATGTACTAAAAAAAAAAAAATAATAATTTGAGAAACGTTTATAAATTTATAAAAATTGTTTATATGTAGTTTTCTAGTAAGTAGTTTCCCCAGAATAGCTACTCATATCCAGAGAAATTATTTTTTGACATTGCCCATCAGAATGCCCGGGTCCAACGGATATAAATTTTTGCTTTCCGGTGGGCAATTCCTGCGCACTAGAAGTTAAAAACGAATTGTGTCAGCCTATTATACATTACCTAATATATTTCTGTATCTGTTTGTATATAATAAGACAAACAAAAATTTGTAGAGTGCCCTTGGGTGATTTTTCACAAATACGGCGCTATACAAATCATCCAATTATTATTATTAAGTTAATAAAATATGGGGACGGGTTCGGGATCGACTTCGGCAATAATAATAAATAAACAAATAAACGTATAATACGTACACAATTATGACAACAAAAAACCACCCGCCACTCACATGTATATAAATAACGAAATGCGTTTTCAAATTAGATACCCACAGCAGATTCAATACGATATACTCGTCTTACAAAATATTATACAATATTACCCCAGTACTTTCAAAATGCAACTGACTAAACAGTAAAATAATAATAACCCTTTTTCAAGAAATAATAATAATTATTATTATTTTACTTGAGACGAGTACGAGTCGGCGTTCTTGTAAAAAATCAGTTTTTAATTACCTAACCAGCTGAAGTGAAGGCGAATTGTAAAAATACGTACGCTTTGTTTCCTGAGCCACAATTCACTACGGTAAAATGTTCACCCCTTTTTCTACGTTACTAAAATTAGCCGGACAGCAAGCATATCAAGCTTGTAGTAAAAAATGCCGTGTATTTTGCGCGTCCCTAAAATTAAATTAAGAGCTGGAAAAAACTTTTTGCGTATATCGGCCAAATTAGTTGATATTTCACAATACGTGAAGAAAGTAAATGTCGCGTCATGTATTCTCCTTAGGCGTCTTTCCTTATCGGTCCGTTCAATCTAGTCTATCTCAAATATTAAATAAAAGAAAGCGTTTCGCGTGAAACTGTTATTAAGCGTTTCGGTTTACGACGATGAATCGCGTTCTGTGTTGCGGGCGGGCGTTACATTTTTTAAAACGGTTTACGGTGAATCGCGTTCTGCGTTGCGGGCGGGCGTTACATTTGTTAAAACGGTTTACGATGAATCGTGTTCTGCGTTGCGGGCAGGCGTTACATTTTTTAAAACGGTTTACGATGAATCGTGCTCTGCGTTGCGGGCGGGCGTCACATTTTTTAAAGCGTTTATTTAAAACTGGTTACGGCGGATCGCGTTCGGGGGTTTAATTTTTTCCTAAAAATTATTTTAAACGGGTTACGGTATATGGCGTTCGGCGTTGCGGCCGGGTATTTAATTTTTTCGTGAGCGTAAATTTGCAACAGTTTACGACGGGTTTGATGAGTTTGGTAAAGTGTTGCGGGGAGCTGTTTTAAATGTTCCGTGCGTAATTCTCAAGCGAATTGTGCTCTACAGGAATCATTTCGCGCGGGTTTATACGGGTAGTTAGTTATACGTTTTTTTAAAACGGTTTTTCTAAAATCCTTGAAACGGCTGCAATCGTTTCCGAACTTAAACGCTTTCGAAAAAACGGTTTTACGTTTTTTTACTCACTACCTAGTGGAGTGTACAGTGAATTACCTCTCTGTATACAGTGAATCACCTACTGGAACAATGAATCATGACCAGGTAATTAAAGAAAAATAACTCAATTTTTGTTTAAAAGACAAAAAATCTCAAATTGTCACTGTCTTGCAAAATTATTTCAATATCATTATCATCAAACTCAATTTCCAATATTCGACATTACGATACATTGATTATTTTATTTGCTTTGCAGCAATTTGCAGTGGAATAAATGAACTGTTAGAGAAACCTTGGTAAAACCTTCACAACTTAGTGAATCGCGTTTCACTGTGCACTTGATTTATGTGAGCCCACTATGTACCTCACCACGATTTTATTTAAAATAATCAAATTGTCAAAAAAACTGCTCTCTGAATTATGATAGTTGCTTTAAAATGACGATGAATGAACATTAACAAAATAAAAATTAACAACATCAACATTAACAATATTGATCAGAAAATAAATGATAATATGAAATATTTACCTCGAACTTTTTTTTTTTTCCCACGAAAACACAAAAACCAACTCCAATACAACAACGCTTACCACTGTCACAGAAGGACTGAAGTATGACAAAACTCGTCACAAGGACTTCATTATGTGAAAAGGACAACATCAGTATTTATTTGCAATATGGAATCTACATATTATATACGTACTGTCCTTAAAACCTTGGCGAAATGCCGCCCCTCTAAAATTTGCCGGCCCAGGCAGTTGCTTAGGTTGCCTAGTCCTAAAAATATAATGAATAAGTAAGTGGCATAAAGTTGATTTCATAAATATAAACTAAAACGACGATGATATAATATTAGTAAGGGCACAGATGTGAATGCAGAAGAAATGACAGCAATTTTTCATCCTATACCTAAGAAAGGTGACCGCTCCAACCCGGCCAACTACCGCCCCATAGCGATCACATCAGTTCTGTCCAAGGTGATCGAACGTGTGATCAACGACAAACTGCTCACATACCTCGAGAAGAACAAAATTATTAACGACCGTCAGTACGGATTCCGGCGGAACCGCTCGTGCGGTGATCTTCTCGCGTATGTGACGCATGTTTGGGGGGGGTGCCTGGAATGTTATGGTGAGATTCAAACGGTCTCACTGGACATTTCTAAGGCCTTTGACCGGGTTTGGCACCGAGTACTTGTCAACAAACTGCCTCCTTACGGACTTCCCGTTTTCTTGTGTACGTGGATTGCCGACTTTCTGAGGGAGAGATCGATTCAGACGGTTGCTGATGGTTTCATCTCTTCCTCGCATTTAATAAATGCTGGCGTCCCACAAGGATCGGTTCTGTCTCCAACATTGTTTTTGTTGCACATCAATGACCTCTTGACATGTGCACCAATCCACTGTTACGAGGATGACAGTACGGTCCATGATAGCTTTTTGTTTGACAAGCCCCCAAAGGGCACGCAAACTCCTACGGCTCGGAGGGATTTGAAGCAGAGAATGGACGATTACCTCGAGAGGGTCTCCTCTTGTGGTAAGAATAACCTCGTCGAATTTAATGTTTCAAAAACCCAATCATGTCTGATTACGTCTAAAAGGGATCGAAATGACAATCTAGTCTCCTTTAATGGAAGCAATCTTCCCAACAAGCCCTCCATTGATATGCTTGGTGTATCTATGGAGGGCTTGTTGGGAAGTAGTGTGGGAGGGCTATGTAACATGAAAATAACGGGAAAACTTTTCTCATTTGCTGATGATACTGCAATCACAGTACATGGTAAATCCTGGAACGAAGTCACTGAAAATGCTAATAAATGCACCTGCATTATCAAAGAATGGCTCAACCAAAACCTTTTAACTCTGAACTGTGAAAAAACTTCATTCAAACTTACATTCCTTTCTATAATTCCAAAAGGACGGCACCTTTAACCAACCTAAATATAAGGTTCCACAACAATGTTTGCAACCCTGTTACATGCCATAATTCTACAGAAATGAGTTCAGGGAATACAGTTAAATATTTAGGAATTATAATAGATAGTCAACTCAAATGGACATATCATGTAGAAAAGCTTGTAAGTAAATTAAGGTATTTAACTTACATATTTAAACGTTTGAATAACATAGTTGATATCAAAATAATGAAAATGGTATACCATGCACTGGTGCAATCATCAGTATCTTATGGAATAATCGGATGGGGGGGAATTTATAATACTTACCTTAAACCACTTGAAACATCTCGAAAATTAATACTAAAAATAATGTTACATAAAGAAAGTACCTCCCCCCCCATGCAACTATTCCATGAGGCTGAACTGTTAGATATAAGAAAAATTTATTGTCTACAGTTCCTTAATATTTGTATTTTCAAGACAAAAACTATTCCCAAAAACCGAAAATCGCTCTAGTAACAGGATAAATAACGTACTTGAAGTACCTTTGTGTAAAACTAGGCTTGCGCGGGGACATGCTTTTTTTATTGCTCCTAAAATTTTTAATTTTCTATCTACAGAATGTAAGTGTCCACACATATCATCTTTAAACACATACAAAAATGAAATAAAAAACTGGATTAAAACCAAAGATATCAACTTTTCCTGCTATAATTGTATATTTTCCCCACTTTTCTTTCTTTGTTTTTCGATTTGTTTTCTTATCCAACTTAAAATCTTTTAATTAACTTACCTTCAACATCCATGTATTAATACAAATAAACTAATATACTGCAACTAACTGATACCAGGTATACCCACGCACTGGCTTTGCCTATGTGGGATTTTTTGTTTTATATACATTACACATAGGTTGTTCAGATGTATTTATAATTTAATGTTAAAAAAAAAAAATGTTTATAATCATTGTAACTTGTTTGTGATAATGTATGTATCAAAAAATGAATTAATAAATAAAAAAATAAAAATTAATTGAAAAACTAAAGGTTTTAAGACAAGATTTTTATGCATAGCGCAAAGGGTAACAATTATTTTTATAAACAATAATTATTAGCCTGAAACACTCATCCAAATTGAAAAAACCTTCCGAGAAAAGATAAATGTCGCCGACAGGACTCGAACCTACACCCTTCTGATTGCCGGTCAGATGCTCTACCGTTGAGCTACGTCGGCTTATCGCAAACCCGCCAAGTTAATCAATATATACTAGTGTTTCATTCAATAATTACTGTTTTTTATTATATTTCACCTGTAAACAACCAACTTTATTAGTATGAGGAAGGCTTGTAACGGCTAAATCCCTCAATAGATGGCGTTGAGACAAATTATGTCTACATTTTATTGGTGACGTAGCTCAACGGTAGAGCATCTGACCGGCAATCTGAAGGGCGCAGGTTCGAGTCCTGTCGGCGACATTTATCTTTTCTCGGAAGGTTTTTTCAATTTGGATGAGTGTTTCAGGCTAATAATTATTGTTTATAAAAATAATTGGGAGTCTCAAAAAATCTGAAAAAAATCCTTGACTCTGTGCAGAAACGGGCGATCCGTTTGATAGATTCGCCGATCTTAACAAACGGATTGCAATCTTTGGAGCACAGACGTCAGGTGGGAATGCTGTCCTTATTTTACCGGTATTTTAATGGAAGATGCTCTGAGGAACTAGCGTCATTGATCCCTTCGGCACCGGTGATTAGTCGGGAAACACGCCAAACGCGTGTCCAACATTTGCTCACAGTCGACATTTGTCAAATGAGAAAGGGTCGTTTTTACGACTCGTTTGTGTGTTCAACAGCTCGGCTGTGGAATGATCTTCCAGCCTCTGTGTTTCCTCCATCCTACAACATGGGTCTCTTCAAGACCCAAGTTCACTCCTTCCTATCCTCTCAAAGACCCTCCACACAGCATCCCCAAAGATGATATAGGCCTTGAGGGAAATTATTTCCTTCAGGGTCTGCTGTGTGGAGTTACCGTAAAAATAAAACCACTTTCACTTACAGCACAATTTTTTTTTACTTCTATTTTGTTAACTGAATTCCATTTTTAATACCGCACGACTGCCCCCAACCGCATGAAGCCAATGGGACTATAACATTCCCAATTAGGGGTATGTTGCAAGGTTGAGGGAATGGGATCTAGTCACTAAACATGGCTATTATCATTTCAAGTGACGTTTCTGTTTTTAATATTGGTCTCGCTAGGGTAATACTAAGAGCATCTACCGATCTGAAAACCATTTCCCTTTCATTATGAAACACTTTATATCTTGGTTTCTTATTTTTTCCTAATATAATTCATTCAACTCTACCCCTTTTTCACTTTCATAATATCTATGTAAGTACCTATGTATATCTTAAATTCTCAAGCTTTCATACTTTCATACTAAAAATACTACACCCCTGCTATGGATTATCAAATCATTTCCACTTTTAAAATACACTCTTCTACAGTCTAACATTAAAAGTAGACAACAATTATTGGCGCTGCGATCCTTTAAAAGGTTTTAAAAGACAACACCAAGATGGCTCATAGGAAATGAATGTAAGTTTATCACAATGGTCCAAATGCGCATTTAAAAAAAAAAAAATTGTTATACAGATGGCTGCGCGTACCAAAATCCAGCGTTCTCTCTCTACATGTCCAGCTTATTGCAATCTTTGAGACCAACATAATCTTACGATAGTCTTATGTTCAATTAGTTTTTCGAGTTCATGGATCATTTGTTTCTGCTATGTTGTCCTAGACCTTTTTCACTTTTAATATTACATACAAACACGTATCTTTTTAATAATGCAACTGTCTTTAAGTCTTGATTTTTTCTACTATAATTCCTCTAACCCTTAATAGGTATCGCGATAAAACCTTTTTTCGCTTTTACATTTTTTGTAAATATATTTTTGGCAGTAAGGCATGGAACTGGCAGAGGAAGGATGAAAGTAGACTGAATGCTGTAGAAATGAGATCTCTGAGACGAATGTGTGGTAAAAACATGTATGATCGTATGAAAAATGTTGAGTTTTGTAAAGAATGCAAGGCTGATGTAAGCGTAATGAGCAAGATTAAGAAAGGGATGCTTAGATGGTTTGGGCATGTAGAGCGAATTAATGAAGAGAGGAGTGTAAGGAGAATATATGATGCGAATGTGAATGGAAGAAGAAGCCGGGGATGTCTGCTTGCTGCCTTGCTGTTCAACTGAGCCCGTTTCCTTTCTTAGATATTTATTTTTTAGTCTCCATAAAACTGTTGTACACTAGTATATTATAGAGATTAAAATACATTATAATAAATGGGAAATGGTAAAAAATATACACAAACATACAAGTATTAGGAATAACAAATAGTTAATCAAGGCTATGCGGATGATCGTATAATTTTCAAGTTTTGTTCTTCGGATGAAAAACACATCCTAAAAAATGAGGTAGTTGACTTTATTGACACAGTATCAAGTTGGATGTCTATTAAGAAACACAAACGTAACCCTACCAAAACAGAGTTCATTTGGATATCTTCTCCCGGAAGGCAGGACCTTCTTCATTTCAGTCCGATTCAAATTCAGGTCACTGATATCATTACTTCCAAAGAAATTAAATTTCTTGGTTTCACTATCGACAGTTGTCTATCTCTTTAGTCGCAAATCTCGAAGGGTGTAAGTTCTGGCTTTTTCCATCTTAGGCAGATAAAATCAATCAGTAGATGCCTTCGCTCTGATGCAGCTAAAACAGTAATAAATTCTTTTGTTGTCTCACGCATGGACTACTGTAGTAGTTCATATGCTGGTCTCCCCCAGAAACAACTTAACAGGATCCAGTCTGCCTTCAATGCTGAGGCGAGAATGATATATGGTGAGCCTAAATATTGCCACATAACTCCACATCTAAGGGATCGCCTTCATTGGCTTCGATGCCCTGAATGAATAGAATTCAAGATTTGCTTAACAACCTTCAAAGCACTCCGGGGAAAGGCACCAGCCTATATATCTGAACTATGTGTCCGACAAAACCCAGGTGATAGACAGCTTTCTTTGAGGTCAGCAGATTTGAATGCTGCTAACCGATTAGTTGAACCCTCTCGGTCAAATAAACCCGTGTACTATGATCGCGGTTTTCGCATATCCGGCCCGGTCATCTGGAATAAGCTTCCCCCAAATATTGCTAACATCCAGAATTTAGCAGAGTTCAAACGGGTATTAAAAACAAAATTATTCAAAAAATCCTATCCGATATAAAACATAATTTCATGTGCGTAGAAACAGAATTTCAGGACATGTTTTCTCCCCTTGTTATTTAATTCCCTTAGTATCCAATGAAAAACCATGTACAGGCAGACCTCAACTTTCGCACATGATTGGTTCCTGAAAATGTGTGCGAAAGTTAAATGTTCGAAAGTAGAGGGTATGTAAAAAAAAAAAAAACACCAAAAATTGTACTTTCAAATTTTTATTTATCAAAAATTGCTAACTAAGTACATATTAAATAAAAATTATATTCTCCGTATTATTTATTAATTATTTTATATCCTAATTTTATTTTTCTTTTCTTTTCTTCATAGAGTTTTGTAACATGCAGTACTATTATGGATCGCTCTACGCACTTATGCGTTCTCCATTGGGATTACATTCTTCCATAATATTCAAAAATGTCTCGAGAAGCGTAAAAGCTTCGTTCATGTTTATTATTGTTAAGGTTTTGATGATTTCTTCTGGTTCTTCTTCCTCACTTTCAATTTGTATACTATTTGCATTCTCTTGTTGGTCCATTAGAGATTCATTAATCAAGGGTTCAGAATGAGATTCAATCATCTCATTAACATCTTCACTGTTAACATCTAGGTTTAGTTCGTTCATTAGGTGAAATTATTTCAAGTGTGATGGTTTCTGGAGATGGCTTCAATTTTAAATCACCAGCTATATTCCCACGAAGAAGCAATGTCAATCGGTTTTTAGAAGGTTTATGACCAGGGGCAACTGATTCGTCCTTTGATAAGAATGTACGATTAGGCATCTTCTTCCAAAATAAACCAGTCTCAACTACATTGAATATTTGACTAGAGGTATATTCTCCATCTTTGCAGCATCTTCATCAATATCAGCTGATTCTCCAGTGTATTTAATATTGTGTAAAAATTTGAAAACCAGCTGTTACTTGCATGAAACACTGTGTTAGAATCTTCGTTTTGTCTAGCCTTCCAATCTTCATGTAAACTAACAGCTTTAGCTTGAATCATTGAAGTACGCAGAGGGATGTTTTGTTGATTTTGATTACTTATCCAATAACACAAAGATTTCTCCACTTCATCCATCACTATGCCGTGCCTTTTGGAAACAATTTTTGAAGATATATTTCAAATTTTTTTTACATATTCTTTAATTTTATCTTTATTCTTTAATATCGAATATATCTTTTTTCTTGATTTTTTTAGCCATATCTACTTCGCAGTTTCTTCGTTTCTCACTCATGTTAAAACGGGTACAAAATATTTGAAACAAAACTCGGAGAACAATGCAAACAGTACATGCGCTGACGCAAGACTAAACCAAGGCAAGTTATATCGGCCAAAAACAATTCGTTTTAATAGTTTGGTAGTCCGTATCGCGTTAACAAGTTAAGTTTGCATTTACGTTAAGAGATAAATCTGTAAATCAAACGCAAGAAACGATACTGCGTTTATAATGACTGTCAAAGTTTGTTGTGTATGGCCGATTTAACTTGCGTTAGCTAACAAAAAAGATACAGACTTGGCCCTCAGACGGGAGTGTCTACAAATTAGTACATACAAACGCATGCGTTCGGACTCGCTCGCGCTCGCATGATAATGCATATGTGCGAACAGAACGTAACACTTTTCAAAGTACGGACCTGGTTCATATGCATTTCATAGTGCGACAGGGAAACAACTGCACGGAAACAAAACATTTTTGCATTATCGCCAAAAAATTTTAAAATAAAAAACGATTTTTCAAAAATGTGCGAAGTAGTGAATTCTGCGAAAGTCGAATGTGCGAAAGCCAAGGTCCGCCTGTATATAATATCATATAATATTCTCTTGCTCTGTTGTTATTTGTACCTACTTTATATTTGATTATTTACACCCTTAGTTTCTAAATTGTTATTTTATAATACCTGCTCATGAATATTTTATGTCATACTTTTAATTTGCATGTATATATATATATTATAATAACAGATATACTATGTAGTATATCTGTTATTTTACAATTATATTATATTAGGTTAGTTAGTATAAAGCGCACTTGAGGTGAACCTTCACAAAACTGCACTGTAGAAATTTACTCTTATTATTATTATTAATAATAAGTAAATATTTGTATATTAATGATTTAAACAATACTAAAGGCGATAATCTGTATCAAACAAGCAAGAAGTGAAAGGTTGATGGGTAAAGTATAAAAGGTCATGGGGGCACTTTTATTACTATTTTGTGACACGGGTCAAAAGATAGTCGCAAAATTGTCTGTAAGTGATATTGAAAATGTAAACGGTCAATGCAGCATCCTTGAGCAGTTAAGTCGCTCTGTTGATTGGCGTGTTCTGGTAAACGTAAGTATTCGCTTTCGGCGCATAAAATAGTGAATGGGATCTCCCACGAGTGTACTTGTTAGGGACATATGAGTTTACCGCTTTCAACATAGGTGAATTACATACGGTTGCAGATATTAACATTAAAAAATGCTTACCCAAAAATATTTTTCAGCGGGTTTTTAAGTTGTCAAAATCAAGCATTCCTGTTAAGAACAAGGATGGATATAGGAATAGATAATATGTATATATAAATAAAAAAAATTCAGATGTAAAGCTAACACTTAAATCTCCTTTACATTATTTCTATTTTGAGAAAATGGTTCTGTTCTCCAAGATGCTGCGAACAAGTGCTTCATATGTTCTTCGTATTGCGATTTCATTAGTAAATGATCTCGCATTACGGAGAACAAAGCCAAGCATTTTGTTGACGCAGGAGACAATGTCACATATGTGGGATTTAAAAGCGAGATTTGTCTCGAAAGTAACGCCAAGGTCCCTAATCTTAGTTTTGTGTATCAAATTATTTTTATTTATGTGGTAAGGAAAAGATTTGATTCTTTGGATCTTGAAAATTTAACGATACTGCATTATATGTAACTTACTCTATTCAGCTTTTATTTATTAAACCAGCAGCAGGGCGCCTTCGTGCCAGTCGCTCATGCGAATCCTATCTAGTAACACAACACAATCAAACTGGCAACATGTCAATAAACCAGATTACTGACAAATGCTGCAGGAGGTGGTGACAGTGAAACTTACCCTACGTTGCACCTCCCCTTCGGTGCTGCTTCCATCTGACATAATGGAAAGTAAGCTATACAAGCCACCGCAGGACGCACTCATACTGGTCATACTAACTGGTAACATAACACAGTCAATATGGTAACAGTATAATCTAGTAATGCTGTGGGAAGTGGTGAGCTGCTGTGCGCCACTGCTTCCTTCCCTGACTACTTTTTCCCATATACTTACTGCCTTAGGATAGTTCCTATACCTATTGTGTTATGAAGATGCTTCACTTCATTATCAAATAATCTTTAACCTGCTTATATTTTTTCTTTCAGTTTTCAAAAACTCTGCAGTGTGTTATGAACTTTAATATGTATGTTTTTATTTTTATTTATATTCCTAGACTTGTTAAATTTAATTTGTTGTTTCACTAGAAACGTATTATTAAAGTATCCATTAAAGGTGGATTGCATAAAATTTTATAAAATTCAACTTTAAAAGTAATTTAAAAAAATATTCTGCTTTCTTATATTTTCCAATAATTCCTAAAGCCTCGCTACATGTTACCAACCTTGACAAACAAAATTATCTTTTTCCTGCTTTTCTTAATCTGTTTGTAGTACAATTCCTAGAGCCCTGCTATGTGTTATGAATTTTTGCAGTATACAATGCTTTTCTTATTTGTTCCTACTACAATAACTAATGACTTACCACTAAGATTTATAACGAGTGACTTAAAACTAATGACGAAACGACAATGCTATATGATTTAGAACTATGGCTTATAACTAGTGACTTATAACCAACATATTTACATGTACAGAAAATATTATGTTATGATTGCCCATACTGCTAGTGATAAAACATAAAAAGTAGAAGTGCAAGTCGTTGTCATAGTATTAAAGTAGGTAATCAAGAAGATAAATGAAATAAATTAAAAGTAAAGTGTAACAATTATTAAGTGAAATTCGGGGTTCGCGAAAACGAACCTTGGGGTGTTTTAAATGGATAGGGCGCACGGTCGTTTTCGGCTAGCCAGCCAAGTCTGAAAATTTAAAATGGGGAAAAGTTAGAAATAGGTTTTGCCTATTGCAGTGCTGCAATTGGTTGACACTCCCCACATTGCAGTCCATTGTCCCACTCCCACTCCCCCTCCCCCTCCTCCCCTCTACTCCTCCCGCCTCCCCGTGTTTTAGATTAATAATTATTGTTTATAAAAATAATAATTGTTACCCTTTGCGCTATGCACAAAAATCTTGTCTTAAGTTTTTAAGAACTTTAGTTTATCAATTAATAAAAGTAAAGTCCCCGAATAATCGAAACACCTCTGAAGCAATACGGATGATATTCTGGATATAATCATTAACACCAGCTCAGCACAATCTTCACAAGTGAACCGCACCAGGGGCCTCTCACCATGGCTGCACCAGGGCTGTCTACCTGCATAAGATAGTTGATATAGTGACGACGTATGATCAGACAATCTCAATTCAGCCATATCCAACACAGAACTGTGCGGGACCTATTGCCGTTCGATCAATTGGACGCCTGTCTCAGCAAGACGCTGACAGGAGAGCTGCACCAGAAGATTTACATGTTTGCTGCATCTTGGTTGGCTAGAATTAACTATACCAGGAATCTCTCACACTAGCTCCACACAGCTGTCCATCATGCTGGCTGCATGCTGTTTGTCAAGCAGGCTATCCATCTGTAGCATACAAAAGAGTCCAACTAGTTATAGTTCTGATCAAATAATAATCAAATCTCCGGCAGCCATTGCAAACCCTAAATTTAGTTTCTCCTTGTCGTTGGTCTTATCGGAAGCTCTGCTTACCAAGACGCTGACCAGCAGGAAGGTGATCACCAAAATGAAAACCAGGGGGCAGCACTAGGTCAGACGTGGGCTGTCTACCTGGTAATAAAATAGAGTCAGTATAGTTACAAATGTAAAACATGTAAACATAACGATTTACATTAACAATCATCAGAGAAATAATCCTAGTTCTGACAAAAATTTTACACGATTTAATGTGTTTATTTTCTTTTGGGACCACATTTAAAAAAAAGCTCCAAAAAAATAATAGATTTAAGCAGGACGATAAAAGTGATCTCTAGAATTACAAACAATTCATCTCAATATTTAAACCCAGAACGTGCTAAAAGTGTTGAAATTGGCGACATCTTATTACGTGAAGTTTCTAAAGCTCCGTTTCAAATAACCAACCAGATGACTATTATAGATAATTAAAAGATGATTGGTAACAAAAATAATTTACTAATATTATTTTTAAATGTGTTTGTAATAATATAGTATTCAATTTTACAATAGTTCTCATTATCAGTTTTTATTATACCCAATTAATTTAATTCAACCACAGTTTACATTTTTGATAATATTAATTTATTGGCAGTATTTTAACTGATTGTACATTTAACATTTTTA
Organism: Halesus radiatus; assembly: GCA_022606495.2. NCBI lineage: Eukaryota > Metazoa > Arthropoda > Insecta > Trichoptera > Limnephilidae > Halesus > Halesus radiatus. The sequence goes on along the minus strand of JAHDVE020008391.1, from coordinate 134,577 downwards.
ACTAATATCCACCATAGTAGAAATATTGTTGATCGCTTTTAACTCTTTGATTCTAGTCGTTCCGTATCGGGAACCAAATGACGGTCCTCATAATACCCGTTCTATCTCTCTTTCTCTTTCGTAAGTAGGAGAGCATTAAACATTTTTTTTATGTCTGATACTTTATTTTTTTCTAGGCTTAAAAAAACAGACACCAAAAAAATGCCCGATTAAACGTAAGGCCAAGGGGTTTGCAGTATTTAAATAAATCATCTATGATATGATACTTCTAGGCCATCAAACTCTCAAACCGAAAACAAATGATTTTGCATTACTTCCCATTGCATCGCCTTAAGGTCAGACATGTGTTTTAGAAAGAGAGAACTCCAGATCTCACTTTGCATCATATTCTGATAGTAGACAACTAGTTTGATTTCCATGTCATCATATTAATTTTAAGTCACTGAAAATGTTTTTTTTTTACAGAATATTAAAAATTTCACTATCTATAGAAAAGCATAGAAAAAAGAAGAACAAGAAATGCCACGTGGGCGTGTTTCGTGATCCAAGTCTGAACAATTGGGCCTGAAATTTCAAATACAGAACTGTGTTTCATCATCATTTTGAAATTAAAATGGGATGGTGATATACAATGTCGGGCAAGTGTAGGAGAGACAGAGCGCGTGCTAAATAGGCTAGAACCAAAAGGTTGGGTTTCCATTTAAATCTATGTGGAAGGCACTTCTAGTGTGTATTCTTTATTCTATATATAGAAGTAATAAAAAAGAGATTTTAGAAATATGTTCTGGAACCCGCACCACAGTAAATAGCGGCCATTAATACTAGCGAACAAATATCGTAAAAGTATTGAGCAATCTGAGAGGCAATCGAATATCTAAGCTAAAAATTGCAAAAAAATGTAATTGCAGCTCTACTCCCCCCAACATAGATACATTTTTCTATGTATTTCAATAAATTCGTTTCCATTTTCGACCACTGGATGTTTAATATCAAGTACCTAAGCATTTAGCGAATATAATTTTGAAATTAGAATAAACACAGAAATAGATATGATAATATAATTTATGGGTGGCAGATCTGCATTTCAAATACTTTTGAGATTTATAGCTTAAATTTTCGAATGAATCACATATTGCACAATACTTTTATGTGGATTTTTCCCCTAGTGTAGAGAGGGCTGTTTATGTAAACTGTGTTGAATCTGTAGAGCAATTTTTTCGGAGAATGTTGTCTTTTAAATGTTGATCTTATGATGAACAATAATTTATTTAACCTTTAGAAATCAAGAAGGCAATTCAGTGATATCATTTGTGCCCCGTGGTTCCTAAAGTGCACGGCGCAGCGCCCCGGGGAGCCGCGGCTTCCTTCCAGGGGAATAGTTTTATTTCAATTCGCTTATGTCTATATTCTATAATCTCTATTCTACACTCGAATACCTAATACTATTTCCCGTAATGGTTGAAAATTTCCAAGCTAAGTATTTTTTTAACGATCCTTTTACATAATATTGGTAAATAAGTGTGATAAAACTTGTTTATTTTTTGTGGTTTTTTTTTATAGTCTCAGCATAAAAATATTTATGAGAGAAAGAATATCGGCAACCTTCAGTTCTACTCTGTCGTATTTGAATTTCGTCACGGCGATATATCTTAAAAATGAGATGATCAGTTTTCAATAGTACATAAGACACTTAAAATTAGTTTTGGTTATTCAAAATATGGAATGTCTTTTATAATTTATTGTTATTGTAATATTTTCTCCCCTATTCCAACAACTCTAGCCCATTGAAAAGAGAAATAAATTCAAATAAAGTTTATTAGTCTCATCGCTTCAGTTCGTTTTTGTCTAACAGACCAAAACACAAATCTGTACAAATAGGGCTTTAACATTTTTTTACGAAAAGGGCATACACAATGAAATTAGATCAATTGTATATCTAAAATGATTAAAATTGATAGAAAATATTATTTTCAAATATAATATATACCAAATGTTTAAAATTAGGTGGAAAACACTTTTTCATACGGATATTGGACAATGTGACAATTCTTGTTGGTTAAAGTTGGATATTGAACAAAGGACACTGGATCTTGAACAAAAAAACGCAGTATTCCATAACTGCTGTTTTGTCCAAGGTGTTTGGTATTACAGGAAGTTCAGAAACTTCTGAACTTCCTGTAATACCAAACACTCGTCAACTTCTCTGTAATATAACTTTATTTTTATTTTTTTATTTAAAGAAAATAAATTTAATAGTATTATTATTAAGTTCTACAAATTTGATAGTTTTTTTTAAATCTCTTTCAATTCCGAAACAAGTACCCAAAAAAAAAAAAAATCTAAAATACGTAATGATAACATTATTAATTTTTCCTTTTATTTTTATTTATAAAACAAATTAAATGCAGTTCTACAAATGAATCGCAATAACAATTAATAATATTAATAATAAAACATTGGTTAGATTTTACCTTTTTTAAGTAAATAATGAATGACAAAGTAAATTACTTATAACACATTTTTTATTTATCTTTTAATTGTGTTCAAATTTAATTTGCATAACTCCATTTGTATTGAAAGTTAAAATTGATTTAATGATAACATTGATAACTATTACTATTTAGTTTCAAAAACAGTTTATTTTTACTTTTTAAAGTTTTGCGATGTTTTTTTTTTTATATCAATACCGCACAAGAGTCCCAACCGCTCCCAACCGTCTGAAGCCAGTGAGACTATGTCATCCCCAATTGGAGAATGTTGTGAGGCTGAAGGTATTGGGGAGGGGAAGAGGAAGGTGAGGAAATACCTGGCTATTCAGATCTGGTCACCAAACACGGCTAAAAGTCATTTCAAGCAAAGTTTCAATTCTGAATGGTGGTCTTTCACCAGGGCGATACTGAGAGTATCTTCCACTCTGGAACGTGCGCAAATATACTATATATTATTTTTAAATAAATTAATTGTGAAACAGCACAAATTATTTAAATAAAATTTACTTGCGCACGCCGGCATTTGAACCCGCGACCTCCGAATTCGTAGTCGAGAGCCTTACCTCTCAACCATGGAGGCCGTTGATGTAATTATTTTTAGCCATGACATCTATACTAACAGCTAACTTTTTTTTAAACAAACCTATTTTTTTAAATACATGATAAAACATATTCGTTAAAAGCATTTACTTTGTGGCTTGCCATAAATATAATATAAATTCATAAATTTGTTTTGAATCACTTAAATTTAATATAACCGGTCGGGATTATTATATTAAATTGAAGTGGTTCAAAATAAATTTATGTTTATATTATATTTAATAAAAGCTGTATTAAATTTTTTTAAACTTCACTAAAAAAAAAAAGGTAATGCGACTAAAGATTAATCTTCCCCATCTGTAATCTGAACTAACTAACCATCACCTCGTCCTCCAAAGAGGATGGATAGCCACGTAACTGTGTCTTAGCACACAATCGTTGCTTCATCCACATCCGTACATCGTCTCATATATACTCTTTTATTATTCCAACCCTTGCTTAACATGACCCAAAACATTTGTTTGGTTTACTTGACCGTACAATGTCTTTCTAGAACGTCCACAACTTCTCCTTCCATTCAGTTGCATTGTCATACATTGTCCTGACACTCCGTCTTCTGTTCATTCACTCTATATACCCAAAACCATCTAAGCATTCCTTTCTTAAAGTTATTTACCTACCCACCTGACCTTAAACCTTCTACCTACTCCGCGAATTCCTAGCTATACAGGCGGACCTCCGCTTTCGCACATTCGACTTTCGTACAATTCGCTATTTTGCACATTTTTGAAAAATTTTTTTTGGTGACAATGAAAAAATGTTTTGTTTCCGTGCAGTTGTTTCCCAGTCGCACTATAAAATGCATATGAACCGTACTGTGAACATTTTTACGTTCTGTTCGCACATATGCATTAACATACGAGCGCGAGCGAGTCCGAACGCATACGTTTGTATGTACTAATTTGAACACACTCCCGTCTGATCTCGACAGGTTTAGTCATGCGTTAGCGCACGTACTGTTCGCATTGTTCTGCGAGTTTTGTTTAAAATATTTAGTACCTATTTTAACATGAGTGAGAAACGAAGAAACTGTGAAGTAGATATGGCTAAAAAAAATCAAGAATCCATAAACTTCATACAATCGAAACGAAGATGGATATAATAAAGCGCTCTGAAAATGAAGAGTCTTATGCTTCAATCGGCCGTTCGTATGATATCAACAGGTCTACGATATGTTCGATATTAAAGAATAAAGATAAAATTAAAGAATATGTAAAAAAAAAATTGGAAATATATCATCAAAAACTGTTTCCAAAAAGCACGGTATAGTGAAGGATGAAATGGAGAAATCTTTGTGGTATTGGATAAGTAATCAAAATCAAGAAAACATCCCTCTGAGTACTTCAATGATTCAAGCTAAGGCTCTTAGTTTGCATAAAGATTGGAAGGCTAGACTAAACGAAGATTCTAACACAGTGTTTCATGCAAGTAACGGCTGGTTTTAAAATTTTAAAACAAGGTATTCTTTACACAATATTAAATTCACTGGAGAATCAGCTGATATTGATGAAGATGCTCCAAAAGACTTTATTTCATCATTGTCCAAAATTATTGAAGATGGAGAATATACCTCTAGTCAAATATTCAATGTAGATGAGACTGTTTTATTTTGGAAGAAGATGCCTAATCGTACATTCTTATCAAAGAACGAATCAGTTGCCCCTGGTCATAAACCTTCTAAAAACCGATTGACATTGCTTCTTGGTAGAACTTTAGTTGTCAACATTGAAGATGTTAATGAGATGATTGAATCTCATTCTGAACCCTTGACTAATGAATTTCTAATTGACCGACAAGATAACGAAAATAGTAAACAAATTGAAACTGAGGAAGAAGAACCAGAAGAAATCATCAATGCCTTAACAATAAAAAACATGGGTATTACTAGCTTTTACGCATCTCGAGACATTTTTTAACATTATGGAAGAATGTGATCCCAATGGAGAACGCATATCCCAAGTGCGTAGGGCGATTCATAATAGTACTGCATGTTACAGAACTCCCTATGAAGAAAAGAAAAAAAAGAAGTAAAATACAACTAACCCTTGACTAGTTTATTAAGAGAATATAATTTTTATTTAATATGTACTTAATTAGCAATTTTTGATAAATAAAAATTTTTAAAGCACAATTTTTGCTGTTTTTTTTTTACATCCCTCTACTTTCGAACATTTAATTTTCGCACACATTTTCAGGAACCAATCATGTGCGAAAGTCGAGGTCCGCCTGTATTGCTATCTGACTTGACCAGACTATACGTCACCCAAAATTATTGCTATTTCATCATGTGTGCCGTCTCCAAATAATGTAGCTGCAACATTTATAATTGCATGCTTATAAGATGCTCTCTCATTATGCACCACTAATTGTTAGCCCATTACTGAGCCTTAATAAAACTATCCCCAAATGTACCCTTCCACCTCTTGAAAGCAATTCCGAAAATCTTTTGTAAATATATTCTATTGCCATTGCTTACAATATCTTCTTTTTACTTTCTCTAATTTGTAAAGATGCAACTCATCTATTGTTTTTACAATATGTAAGTCCCCCTTTAAACGATATTGATAAGACGCTAATTAATGCAGTGGGTTATAATTATAGGATTAACGCAAAACGGTTAGGAACTGAAAAGCAATTTATGTAATTACTATAAGGCATTTATTTTTCTAATCGTGGGGTTAGTCTTAAGTTAAAGATAATCTTAATAAGGTATAAAATATCATTAAAATTAGAGTTAAGTACTTAATTCTACGGTTCTTAAAATTAACTATTCATTTTTCTTAAATTAACGTAAAAGTTTGTATTCTTAAAACTAGATATTCACTGGGTTTAATTATACGAGAAAGTTGATTCTTAAAGTTAGAGATTCACTTGGCATAATTATACGGGAAAGTTGATTTTTAAAACTAGAGATTAGAGATATAGGCGGAGATCGTCCTTCCTTCTGGGATGGAAGCGTAACACTCTCTGTCGTCGGAGAGCCTGGGCAGCCTCTCCGAGGGGCGAGAATAGCTACCTTCCTGGGCGGAAGCCTGAAACCGACTGTCCTCTCGTCAAAAAGGCCCTGTTGCCTGTGGCCATCTTTAGGGATCGTTTTATGACCCGTATTGTCTGGCGGGCCGCTCATTTATTACACGCTTATTTCCTTTTAGGTTTTATTGCTGTCCTTTTGTAAAATAATGCCGACTTTCTATCTGCTTTCGAAATGCTAGCTAAGGGTCCTTTACAATGACTCTAAGCTTTATGATGGTTTCCGTTTTGAACAAAATGCACGCGGCTAGCCTTTGTGCAATTTTTTTATGGCCTGTCTAGTCTAGGACTTGAAATGCACATGTTTAGAAACCAAGTATGTCTGTGAATTCGGTCATTACTTATGGTAATACCAAAGGATATATCAACATCTGTCAACTTTTAAATGTAAAGGTGTTATTTACAGTTTTGATGTTTTGCATTAAAACAATAAAATGTCCTATATTCTTAGTTCATTTCTCCTAAATCTTTGTACCTATACTGCGTACCTAGCGCAAAATTCTTACATCTAATAGGTACATAAGTACCTCAGCTACAGCAGCATTGCATTCCTTTCAGCTCTATATATTTGTAAATCGTTATACTACACCTACACCTTAGGAATCTCATTTCCTGAGGTGTAGGTGCAGTTTGTATTTAGTATAAATTCGTCTTTCTTCTGTTAGTTCTATGCCTAACGGCATTTTAAAAACTTAATCTTAATATTTTTTATTTAAAAAAAAACTTGTATCTATAAGGCTTTCTGAGAACTCCTGTACATTTAACTCAATTTCAGTAAAAATGGTCTGTTAGACAAAGACGAACTGAAGCACTAATTTTATTTATTTATTTAATTTAAATTCAACGTCACAATAAGGAACTCCAGTCAAATTTTCAATTTTTTTTTATCAATAATGGCGTTCAAACATAAATACTAGTATATTTCGTTTTTTTTTTCTAAAATTAGTTTTCATAGTTAAAATAATTTACAAAATTTCAATTTTTCAAATCCCGCCAAAACTATCCAAATCTATGACCGGTCGATTTTGATCTGTTTTGAGGTTAGAATGTCAAATGTCAAAACAAGAATGAGCTTTACCTTATATAATTTTATATTTTATTCATGTTAAACCATAACTAAACCTAAGTAATAAAATTATTAATTTACCCTTTTAGAAACCTGAACTCAAGGAATAATAACAGTATTAACGATTAATATTATTATAATATCTGTATTGGTAATTGGTTTGCTCATGAATACTCAATTTTTTTTCATTAGTAATACTTTTTGAAGAACAATTATTGAGCTTAAGGTCACCCAATTTAAATTTAAATTTCGCCAAAACTAACAAAATATAAAACAAATGAAAAATAAAAATGGCCATACTAATACAAAAAAAGAATGCGCACATAATATCAATTCTACGTATTACTATATATATATATATATAGTAATTAAAGTTAATAAAATTATAGTTAAAAGTATAAAAAATAGTAGTTAAAAGTTATATATTCAGAATCGGCGTTTGCTGATCTATATGAATATATATTTTTAAAGCCATTATATTTTTCACTGAAGTTCCTTATTTACAACATCTCTTTAGTATTTATTTTTATGTTTGGGATTTCATATATGTACATGAATAAAATAATAATTCACTTAATTTTATAGTTTCATCACTATTTTCCAAATTAAAAAAAAAAAACCAATAGTATTTATGTAGTTTCGAAACAAACTAGAACGTTGACTCCCGATCATGTCCAAACGGACATCGAGCAGTTGGCCACGTGTAGAGGCGTATCGTCATTACATCTTTTGATATGCGAATGAAAACTCTATATCGAGGTCATGCCTGATTAAGGTTATTTGTAATGTAAGAACCTTGATCCCGAACATCGCACCGTGCTATAAGCCATCCAACTCCATTACGCCCCCCACACGATGAGCCATCGTAGTGGGCCATCGTGTAGAGCAGGTATAATATATTATCGACATCACTAGCTGCGGCGAGCGAGCAGCTGTCAAAACTTTCGCGATTTTCTATGCAAGTGCGGCAACCTCGAATCACGGATTACGTCTGTCCGACGGTCGTCAGTTATTATTTATAAATTGTTTGCAGTTTTGTTTGTTGTTAGTTTCATCTCGCAGGAGACAATTATTCTTATGAATATCTAAATATGTCAAAAAACTTGTGTATTTAATTAGCAGCGAAAATAGTTAGTTATACTTTTGCTTGATGTGTCGTTTTCCGTGAAAAAGAAGTAGGTTAATCGTCGAAACTTTCTCCTCTCAAACTTTCCCATTTACATTCCCGAGGTAATCAGGTGTTCGTTCAATTGTTCTTGTGATTACGACAGAGATAATCCCATTGAAGATGAGTTTCAGTCGTTTAAATAGAACGATTCTGCAGAGGAGTTATCTTACGAATATCTTGTTGAATCGAAACAATGTTGGTCCGCAAGGACTTCGAATTTCGCACGAAGCAAGTCGTAGATATTTATCGATATCCTCCGCGCATCGGGTTAGCTATGCTCAGCCGAAACCCGATTGGAATCGGGCAGTGAGTGAAGCTGAAAAAATTGTGGGTTATCCCACGTCCTTCTTGAGTCTTCGCTGGCTATTGAGCGACGAAATAGCTAACGTCGCCCTCCATCTCCGGAAACTCGTCGGAAGTAATCACCCTCTACTGAAAACTGCAAAGTAAGTGACACTTATATTATTTAAAAAAAAAAATATATATATTTAACATTTTTTCTTCAAATATCATCAGTGTTAGTTCTTCATCAGATCTAGCACATGGTTTTGGCAAAATAATGGCACTGTATAATTTATTCAAATAGAGGCGCGGAATTCTCAATTTCTATCATGAACACAATGTTTATTTATGAGTCAGGCAAACAGGTTTTTGAATCAAGATTTTCCCTCATAAAATGAATTTCGCATATTTTTTCTGGTTAAACGTTTTTAATTGATTATTATATAGTAGACATGGGCGAAATTGAATGAATTAATCAAATGAATAAATTCAATCTAATGGCGTACTCAATATAATTCTCAATTTGACGGGTAATTAATTCTTGATTCCTTAAGCCTCCATCCGTATTCCTAATGCACAGCACAATAATTGTCGTATTATTCAGGACCCCGTCTAACACGCAGTATCCCACGCCGTAAACCATAAGTAGGCCATTGTTTGTCCGCAGCCCGCATATTCCTCAGTGCTCAAACCGCCGCAAGTCACCCAGTCAGTAATGCCGAGTTCATCCGCATTCGTTATCGCAGTCTATTCTCTAATTTAAACAATTAAGAAATGTATTCTGAATTTAGTTGTGACATTGTAGTCACTATGTCTTTGGTTCATCGATATTGAGTCTGTTTGTGTTAGGTCCGCGGGGCACAACATAGTCAAGTCACTGCAAGACACTAGTCGCAAGTACTTAATTCATTTCGTTTGTCTTCAGTTCCAGCGCTGCCAAGCCGTCAATTTCAGTAGTCAGGTGATGACCTCCGAAGTAATCAGTTGAGTGCATCATGGTAGAGACGGGGTAGGGTGTCATGATAATAACATTAACTTAGCTCACTTTACATACTACAACTTTCGAAAGTTTTCTGTTATTTATTTACATAATCATATTTACATAGCGAATATGATTTTTTTTTTTAAATACAGTAAACCGGATTTATTTTTAAATTGTCTCTAACATTGTGAAAACTGTTTTTTTTTTCATGGCCTATATATACTTCATAATTTAAAACAAAAATAAATAAAATACTTATCAATCCTAGATATTTACTAAACCTTTAATTATAAAAAATATATCATACTGTTTGGATGGGTATTTTTTTCTCAAATCCAAAATTAAGTTATGTATGAAACAGGGAACGCAACCGTTCCTTTTAAAACCCTTGTGTTTCATTATTCTTTTAATGACATCGTTCAAATTTGTATTTTACACAATTGTTGGATACACAATTGTTGGATGGTAGTATGCAAGCAACAATACACACATTAAGCGAAACCTCATAATATTCAAAACAAACAAAACTGTCTCCAAAAAAGGACATAATTAAAACATAAAACCTTAAGACACCTATCAAAAATATTACAATCATAAAATGTCATCATGGAAGAAGGATTATTCTTATGGAAACAGATTGGGTTGCAGGGTTTCAGTTACCCAAAACGTTATAGCAACAGTTTTATATTAAACAAATATTTATATTAAAACTGTTACTTGTTATTCCGCTTGTGGTTACTTTTTACTATTTATTTATTTTTTTATATTATTCATTACGCATTTATTTATTTTAAAAGAAGAATAAAATTAAAAATTTATCAATTAAATAAACCAGATCTGAACAGCCGGATATTTCCCCATCTTCCTCTTCCTCATCTCCCTCTCCTCACTATATTCAGCCTCACAACATGCCCCAATGGGGATGCCATAGTCTCACTGGCTCCAGACGGTTGGGAGCAATTGGGACTCTCGTGCGGTACTCACTTAAAAAACTCATGTTTGACGTGCTGTTTGGAAGGTATACATAATTTTGGAATTATTATTAATTGCCTTTTTTGATTTCTGTGGTATCGAATTCAATAGAGTAGCGTATTACAAAGTGTGTTTTCCACATAATACAATATTATACCCCTCAAGTATTTGCTTCCTTCGATAACATTATTATCTACTTCGCATTAGTGGATATTGAATTTCACTTAAAATTTATTTAGGATGGGTAAATCGATACAATAATTTGCAGTATAATTAGGGCCCGGGGGAGCCATACAAAATAGACTTGAATTCGGTGATTCATCATATATTCTGTTAAGCAGTCTAGTTGCATGTAGGGTTTGCATTAAATAGGTGAGTTTATTGGGAACTGTAATATTACATGTTTGCGTTATTGCTGAATTGCACACCTGGGTGCGAGCAATCATAGACAGTTCTACAATGGGTGAATTAGTAGTAAATATTAGCATGGTAGAATGCTTTGCAAGATCGAAATGTATAATTTACTACCTTATTCAAGGACTGAATTATCAACTTCTCTCAAATGTCTCTATAGCTATAATAAAAAAAAAATTGCACTTCATTATTACCATGGATGTCACCAAATTCAGTTGATTTCTGTTTTCAAAAAATATAATCACAATTAACCTTATTAAATAAATAATAAAATAATATTTATAATTACTTCACGCGATTGGTATTCGCATTATAGCGTCATTATTAATAAATAATGTTAAAAGATACTTAGTATTTACTGCATTATAAATATACTATGATATCTACATGTTTTGAAAGCGATGCTTTCATCATCAGGAATATAAGAATAATTGAGTATTTATATATTCCTGATGCATCATATATGAATATTTGAGAATTCATTTATCACTGATGATGAAAGCATCGCTTTCGGAACATGTAGATATCAATGTATATTTAAAACGTGGTGAATACTAAGTACATAAAATTTATTTTAGTTTATTAACCTCATTGTATAATTTAATCACTGAAGAAGATAATTTTAACATAAACTAAATGAAATATGAAACCGTAAAAAAATAACAGAAAATAAAAAAGGTATCAGTCGCATCTGGGACTCAACAACAGAGGTCCTCTGTTCCTGGGTTTGAGTCCCAGATGCGATATTTTAAATTCATTTAAGTAATACATAAGTCATTTGTTTTATCTAAAAATAAGGACAGGAACGTAATATATGTACTTCATCAAAGTATTGGTAAAACAAAGGTTAACTTTTCTTTTTTACATTATATAATTAAGTTTCAAGATATATAAACCGGATCAATGTGGTATTTTAAATGTTCTTAACTCAATTTTTTGAAGCTTATAAACCTTATTGTTACATTTAATCACTGAAGAAGATAATATTAACAAATCTAAATAAAACATGAAAAGACTATTACATGGACCTTGGGGTTTGGACAGGTGCTAAGCTCGTTCCGCCCAAACTGTTCTCATGCTTCCATTGGTGGTTAAATTTTCAGCCCCACCTGTGATCGCTTTAAATAACGCTGCACTGGTTTCAGCAGAGCCAGCCAGTTGTTCTGTAGAACCTGCCTGTAGTTTTATATAGCCTGCCGTAGTTCTGTACAACGTGTTCATAAAATTCTGGCTGTATTGACCGCCATTGTTATTTTCAAACTACGGGTTGTTCTGGTGCTCGCACAAACACATCGGATATAATATAATGTATTTGTGTAAGCTTTACGTATTTACGTGACCTTTGCGATCCAGTCTAATTTGGTGACACGGTATTCTGAAAGTTTCATGACAAATGTTTTATGTAAATGTTAGCTTGGGTTTCAATTAATATTAACAACGAGGAATGAATAAATACTTAACTAATGAATAATTTATTTCTATGAACCTCTCCTTGATTTTATATTATGTCCGTTTCAATGAAATATGTATATTGTTTGCTTAGTTCGTAAAGTGGTTTTCTGATCTTAACAGTAAAGCAGAAAACTGAAACGGCAAAACTCTCGACCAATGAGTTGTGATTTGATGAATTTTTATCGCAGCTTCATTTCTTACATTTCGTAGATATTGTAAAACTTACGAAATTTAATATAAGAAATGTATATAGAATAAATTGATAGTCTTGACCTAGTACAATTTCAACGGCTAGTGGCAAATGTCACGTGACATCCATTTTGACACCAGCTAAGTTATCTGCCATTCACGTTTATTTCGCGTGATTTTGACAGCGGTAAGCAAATTAAAAAAAAATAAAATAAAAAGGGTCAAACTCATACAAAATGTTCGTTTTTTGTAAACAAGCAAACCTTTTTAGTTAAATTGCCAACACGCCTCTCTTGTTTTTGGTTTCTTCCCCTTGCGTGTTAGGGCATCTCTATTAATTATTTGCTCTGTGATTTCGATAATCTTTATTTATTTATTTGTTTAACCCCCATAATGCTTTTACATGTTTTAAATAAATATTGTTGTATATTTATTACTTGATAATAAAGAGGCTCATTACAACACTTCGTTTTTTATTTAAATAACACATTACACGGAAATTATGTATAATCGATTTTGAGAGCCAGGAAATAAAGCTTCTTTCTATACAATGATGAGACTCTGGCTCGCTGACTTTGAAAGCGAGATAATTGTCCCCTGCCTTAACCGTCTGGCGGACAGTGCCATCTATGTGGAACTATAGACACTAAGATATTACAGATATCTTACTGTTTGAACATGGGAATGAATAAAAAAATGCAGTGGTAATGTAGGCATATAAAAGATAACAGTCAATTATCTAAATCACCCACACACATGCACTACATGAGTAATAATTTATATTTAAGAATAAAATAAGTTATATAGTAATATGTATGTCAAATTGATCACTTCGGTGGGAATAAATATTTTAAAATTTATTGAACACCTTCGAATAAATTTGATATTTTTATTGAACACATTCGAATAAATTTGATATATTTATTGAATACATTCGAATAAATTTGATATATTTATTGAATACATTCGAATAAATTTGATATATTTATTGAACACATTCGAATAAATTTGATACATTTATTGAACACATTCGAATAAATTCTATATATTTATTGAACACATTTGAATAAATTTGAATGATGAAAAACGGAAATGATATTTTCAAGAAATCAAACCACGGGCAAAGCCGGGTAGTAAAACTACCTCATATGTGTAGGACGTAAAGCAGACTGTTAAAACGGAAAATTTCGCAGATGGGAAAGCTCTGTACGTTTTCAATCTAAATTTAATGTCGTGTTCACGCTTAAAATCTTAAAAAAATATTCAATTAATTTGCGGTTAAGTTATTCGCTGGGGCTTTAGTAAAATTATGCTGTTAATTAATCTGAGAGTAATTAAAAAGGGAACGTAAAACAGAGGGACATTTTAATTTCATTGCCTGATTATGTTACGGCTTTATGAGAAACATGACAGTTTTCCTCCTATTTTCGACCAGTTAATCGCTGAGTTGATAAATACGACGGCTTCCCCCACCCAGGCATCGTGAGTTCAATTCATGACTAAGTCCTTTATTATATCATAAGCATTTCCGCTTATAATGAAGGTAGTAGGTCAAAAATCCATAGGTTATTAGTAATCTGGGAATGGTTTTTATATATCTGTACTTTTTTTAAAGAAAGACTATATATGCATATATAGATTTTAAAAAAAATAGTACATATATATACCTATAGGGTGCAATAGCTCGTACCCGATAAACTCTAACCAGTGATCATATTTGGAGTAAAACATTATAATAAAATTTTTGGGCTTAAAATAAAATTCATAATTTTAAAAACACGTCGTAATTAGTCATTCAGACGAGAAACCGCCTGACCCCTCACCCGTACCCCAACTGTCCAATGAATACTGTTTTTTTATGTTTGTACGTAAAAATAAATAGTCGGCAGACCAAAATGCAATCTACATTTTTACAGATTTTTTTTTTATTAATGATTCACCTCACAAAAGCACTCCTATCTGTACGGTGTAAAGATAGGTGAATTATATCACCACCTGGGCGGCGTTGTAAGGCTGATCAAGGTAGGGAGGTTGTAGGAAAATATCCATCAATGCGGGTCTTGAAGAGGCCAGAATTATATGAAGGAGGAAAAACAGTCGCAGATAAAATAAGTTCATGAATCACTGGTTAAAGTTTGTCGTGTACGTGCTGTTACACCTGTATATATATTTATATTTAATATAAGATATCTAAAAGCAACTATAAGGATGCCAGTATTCAGTATTACCTTTAAATGCACCACAAAAATTGAGAAAATTGTATTACATTTGATTTTGTATTATTTAACCATAATATATCTCATTCATTAAAAATGGTTAAAAATGGTGATGGCGACACCCTATGTCCTCGCATAGTTAGTTGCTTCACGAATTATATAAGATGTATTAAATAAACATCATTTTTGGATGTGGAGATAGATTATATTTGTAAACTTTACTGAATCATCGAATATTCACGAAACTTTCACATCACCTAAATTACGTTACGCTTGTATTCCACAAAATTTTCTCGGAAAACAGTTATATAGAATTATTTGCCTAGTGTAAAATACATGAAGTTCTCTTGGAAGGTCATATTATAATTAAGAGGCTCTGGAAATTCATATAATATTTGAAGAGGAGAGCTAATGGTTATTCGAGATTTCAAAGCATGACGACTAAATTCCATTGTTTTATGTGAGTACCACACAAGAGTCCCAGCTAATTCCAATAGTCTGGAGCCAGTGAGACTATAGCGTCGCTATTTGGAGTATATTGTGGGGCTGGAGGTAGTGGGGAGGGAGAGTAAATGCGGAGAGGAAGGTGGGGAAGTGGCTATTCAAATCTGGTCACCACATACGGCTAAAACCATTTCAAACAACGTTTCAATTCTGAATGGTGGTATTTCACCAGGGCGATACTGAAAATATCTGACATTCTGAATAATCGCCACCGCTTTAAAATTAAGTATCTTATTTTGAATACCGCACAAGAAGCCCAACTGTCCAGATCTAGTGAAACTATGGCATCCCGAATTGGGGTATGTTGAATATCTGAAGGGAGTGGGGAAGACAAGAAAATTTGGAAGAGGAAGGTTGGGATTGTTTATACAATATGGCCATCTTAAGATATTTTTGATCTAAGCTTTCCTCTTAATTGATATTACCAAATTTTTCATCACAATGCTAACCGGTCATTCATTTAAGTGATACATAGACGACTTGTATAGCGCCGTAATTGTGAATCACCTCAAGGGCGCTGTAATAATGTCAATATCACTGATTAAACATAGTCTTTTGTTTTCCCGACCATTGACATGACCCGAATCAAGTATTTGATTCTCTTGATGGTACGGTTTCTTCCCTGACTTTTTCTGCCATTCACTTTCGTGTTTTATATTATCCTTTCATTCCCTTCTTCGTTTATTCCCTCCACGTTTCCAAACAATCTGCGCATCCCTTTCTTTACCTTATTAATTACGTTATAATAAAGGGTATAGGTTTAAATAAACACTCAGCTAAAATAGAGAAGACAAGCTAAAAGTGGCAGTTGTTCCATGTATTCTAATTTAAAAGGCTTCGCAATTTCCCAGGCAGCCTTAACCTTTTCAGCCGTGAATTAAAACTGAAAAATTATTTTTACAAATCATAAATGAAATACGAAACCGAAAATATCACAGAAATTAAAAAGTGTCAGTCGCATCTGATAATCGAACCTGGGACCTCTGTCTTACCGGGACAACCACTCTACCTACTGAACTAATCAGACCAGTTTATTTAACTCCATCTTAATACCTCAAATTTAAGACTCGTCAATATTATTCTCCATTAAATCCCTCATCCCGTATTTCATTCAGGATTTGTTAATATTATCTTCTTCATTTCTTTAATGATTAAATATTAAAATGAGGTTTAGAAGCTTCAATAAGTTATAAATAATTTAAAAAAAACCGATCGATATTCTCACATAATAAACACACCTTCAAAACTTACAATCCAAAATTAATTAAGAGTATTGAGAGTAATCGGAAAACTGCAACAGCTAATTTTTATTTGCCCTCGATATGGAGGAAAAATTCTGAAAACATTTGTTTTTTTTTTTTCAAATATATGTACGGATCGAAAGGGTTGAAAGCGTCAACAGTAGTGAACAGCCTCCCGCACGCGCTACATATGGCCATAGTACCCACCCCTAGGAGTATCTACAAATACCCCTTAAAGACCAGACAATATTACTTAAGTCATATTACCAAGTGGTGCATAACGAGACAACTTGGAATGGGGATTAAGTTGGGATACTTTGCCGGTATCATATGTGCCTCGTTTGCTAAATAAGTAAAGTGCAATAGTTCACAGAGACAGTTGGACTATTAATACGCTGCTGTGATAAAAAATAATGCACATATATCTCCACCGCTTTGCATATATTCTTGGTTTAATAGAATATCTATTTTTGTGTCTCTTTAAAAACGCGTGAATGGCTCTGGCATCATGAAACTTGAACAGCTTTTTATGATATTTCAAGATCAATGTTACTTGTTTTCAATATTAATTAACGAAAATAACAACAATTAATCTCAATGACAATATGAAACAGAAAAAAAGATACCGTCAAAGTGAAGTGTATAGCTTCAATAAGTTAATTCTAATTTTAATAACTTTTTTCATGTCACAACGTTATAAATATGAAACTTTTATGTATAATAATAATCATTGGATGATTTTTATAGCTTCGTTTACATGAAAAATCACATCAAAGGTACTGGTATAATACGGTAGAAATGGTAGAAAAATCCGGGGACGCACGCTCGAGGAAGACGTGGCAGTCACGACGGTATGAATAAATCAAATATTTTAGTCCAGTCATGATGCATGAATGTGAACGAAGCAAGGACGTGTGACTGCCAGCCAGCCAGTCAAGAGATAGTGTGTTATGTGGCGGTCTGTCCTCTTTGATTACCCTTTGGGGGAACGGTTGGTCAGTTAATTCCGAGGATGAATTTCGAACTTTATTACTTAAGATTAAATAAACATATGATAAACAAACCTGCCCACTTACCAAACTTGTCTAGTGAACACACACGATATGAACTTATTCATTAACCCGAGTTTTTTTCAAAATTAACCGCTTTTGCATTTTAAAAGATGATCGATTGCCTGACAAAACCGACATACGGAAATCAAAAAATTATAGGGGTTGGTTGAACTTTATTCGAACTTGTGCGACAGGGGTGTACTGAAGAGTTGTGATTGCGCATTGTTGCTACGAGTAATATTTTTCTTAAATGACGGTAGGGAATCAAAGAATTGCTCGAGATTTGGGTTAAATTAAATGTTTGGAGAACACTTTAAAATAATTAATGCTGGAGTATTTACGATGCCTTTAAATGTTTTATGCGTAAAACATTTTAAAATTCAAATTTTAGTCCTAATTCAATCCAATTATGTGTTCCGTGAATCTTCACTGTAACTTAAAATTATTTCAAATAACAAAGAGTACATGATACCTTTTCCACTCATGCGAGGATGCTTAAATAATTTATTTAGAGATGAAGAGAATATCATTTATCCTTCCTGTTAGATTACCATATTATACTAATTATTAAATACGATAATCATTGGAAATAAACTAAAAACGTAAAAGTATTTTAAAAAAATTATCACACTGTTTTGAGATTTACGTATAAACGAAGTTATCCGTAATCCTTAATAATTTTCTGATATAAACAAATGTTTTCCATTATTTTGCCCTTTTGGATATTTAACACATTTAATTTGAATTCCAAATTTTAAACCGGTCATAAATTGTCACTTTGATTTTATCAGGAAACTTGAAAATTGAAAATTCCGTATTTTTGTGTTTGTAATTTATAGAATAAGTAATGGTTAAGTAATTGTAGAATGGTAAATAAGACTTTATTAGTATCAAAGCATTCAAGCATATTGTATTGATTATATTTAAAACGAAATTGACTCTGAACTTCAATGTAATCTGGTGAAAATCAAAGAAAGGGTGGGACGCGAAGCTGGGCTATCTTATAATTCTGTTCTTGAGAAACCAAAATATTCTGTGGTATTCTGGACGATTTTTTCAGATATTAATGCTGTGAAATTATGGAAGGATGTTATGAAAACACTACCGAGAAAGGAAAGGCTCTCGAAATATTAAGACATGCATTTGTTAAGACTAGGGAAGATCTAAAATTTCTCGAATCTAGAGGATGAACGACGTATGTGAATGAGTTAAATGTAAATAAGTTCATAATCATGCGGTTTGAAAGAGGAAATGCGAAAACAGTGTGCTATATAGTTATGAATGATGAATACTTGAAGCAGGTCAATGAGTTTGGATATTTGGAAAGTAGGTTCACGAGAGATAGAAAAACTGATTATGGATATTGAAAGAAGGAAATAGTGAATGGAGGAAACTCCATTAACGGAGGACTGAACGCGGTTGGCACTAGTAAAACATTATCTGAAAGAAGCGAAGCTGGTAGTTCAAAATTGAGTTCTGATACCAACCCTTTGCAATGAAGCGTGGAACTAGTGGCAAAGAGATGAATTAGACTGAATGCAGTAGAAATGAGATCTCTGAGGCGTATATACGGTAAAACTTTAAATGACTGTGTTGAAAATGTGGAGATTCGAAAAAAATACGAGGCTGATGTAAGTGTAATGGTTAAGGTTAAGAGAGGGATGCGTACATAATTTTGTATTGTACGGCGGATGAACAAAGAAAATAGTGTGATGAGGATATATGAAGCGAAAATTAATGATTAGAGATTGAAATTAGGGTCCCTCGAGGAAGATATGGCACAACTTTTATCTAATAACTTATAACTGAGATTTATTACACTAATGGCTTACAGCTAAGATTTATAACAAGTGATCAAGAAACTAACTAATTCAGACTTATAATTAGTGACTCTAAGACTTATATAGCTAGCGACTTACAACCAAGACTTATATTTAGATTTTTAAGAAAGGTTGCTAAAATATTCCTTAATAGCTAATGATTATTTGTTAATAACAACACATTGGTTCTATGATAATTCAACATACAAATAAATCGGCACATTTTTTAAAAGTGATACAGAGACATTAAAAATATCACCAAAAAAATTGCTATAAAACCTAAAATGAAAAATTGAAAAATGTGTAATTTTTTTTTAAACCATTAATTATATTAGGATAGATTAAGTTTTCCGGCTAGTTTTTTTTTGTCGTAATCTTTAATTTTATCTCACTTTTAAAAAGTGTACCGATTTATATATGTGTTGATTTATCCGGTCACCCAAAACATTGCGTCGATTACTTCTTTGATATTTAATTCGCATTTCTTGAAAGAAAATAAATGTCACAACATTTTTTAATTCTCTTTAATCAATAGTATAACATTAAAATATGACAATAACCACGTTAAATGATCAAAATTTAGAACACATTACCTGTTTACCTCGATTACTTAAATAATATGTATTTCAATATGAACGACCATATAAAAGTTTCACATAACTCACAAAGAGGCCTCAAAGCAGTCGTTAGATAAGTGCCAACATAAAACGTGTAATTTTTTAAAAATATTTTATGTTTAAGTCTGCGGCTTACATGTATTTTCGTTGGTAACTTACCAGATAAATGTAAAAATACATAATTTAATCTAACTTGTAACATGACATTTTTATCGCGAGTGTTCCCTTAGTTGGCTAGCCAAATAACAGTAAATAACGCACTTACAGACAGTTCTCCATGTTTTGGTGGCGTTGGCAAAGCTGGGCTTCTTCTTAGCTTAAAACTACACTCGAACAATAATGGACAAAACGAAAATATCACGAAGAATGGCGGAAGTAATATGCCAACGTAGACTGAATCGCAGCCCAAAGGAAGGAGGTAACCGAGCAATATTTGATTTTTTGAGAAAAATAGTCGAGTTTTCACCAAAATTCACTTGGAAAAGTTCGATACTTTTATGACACGTCTTTTATTACAAAATGTAATTTCTTTACTACGTTGACTTTATTTTTCTACAGAAAAAAAAAAAACTGTACAAAAGTAACTATTCGGTGCATGTCCACATGTTCTAGATAAATATTTCTTCAATAGATGTGTAATTATTTTGTGGCGTCATTATTAATAATATTAATTAGAAGTATTTTGTTTTCATCACCGATGGGGTGGTACTTATAAAACTCAAGCACGATCTCTTTACATTGTACAAAAAACTAAAAATTAAAATAATCTTTAAAAAAAATCATTTTTGTATCATTCAGAAATAATATTTAAAGCATTTACAGAAATAAAATTAAATAATCTGTACATATATACCACGTAACTTTACAAATATATAAATAAGATATTTTAAATAAAATTGAACCATTCCGAAACACTCCGGCAAAATCTCCGGCAAAAATACATGTTACCAATTAGTAAAATAACTTTGGGTCAATAGAACTACAAATACATTGGAATAAAATTCAATCATTGAAGAAGATAATATTAACACATCCCAAATGAACCACGAAACCGAAAAAACAACACAAATTAAAAAGATTTCAGTCGCATCTGGGACTCGAACCCAGGACCTCTACCTATCCGGGGTAACCGCTTAACCAACTTAGATAATGAGACCAGTTCAATTTACGCCATTTACACCGATATCATACTCCAAGTTCAAGACTTGTTAATATTATCCTTCATTTTTATAAATCCCATATTATTGGCTGCTATCCTTATGATGATTGCAATTTCGTGGTTCATTTGGGATGTGTTAATATTACCTTCTTCAATGATTAAATATTACAATGAGGTTTACAAACTTCAATAAGTTATAAAAAAATAAACGGAATAAAATTCTTTAATAAATTACCTGATAATAAAAGATGTGTTAATAATAACTTTATTGAATTAAAAAAAAACTAAAAAGCATACTAAGTACTTAAACTAAATAAAATAAATAATAATATTAAAAAATAAATTAAAATACACATATACTCGTATAGTACCGTAACGGAGTTCCAACTGCTCCCAACCGTCTGAAGTCAGTGAGACTATGGCATCCCTAAATGAGGTATATTGAGGAGGAAGGGCATATGGAAATACCTGGATATTCAGATCTGGTCACCAAACATAGCTATAGCCATTTAATAATAATAATAATAATATTTGTTTGAATCACACGTTATTTAAAAAAAAATATTTAAGAAGGCTTTGACTGTCCAACTAGGAACAAATCCTGTTTTAGGACAGTCAAATTGACAAGTTTAGTTCATATTAATATGCATGTACATAAAATAATATAAAAGAATCAATAAAGAAAGTTTAAATTATAAGTTTGAAGTAAAAAGTATAAAAGTTTAAACATAAAATTTTAAAGTATGATATGAATTTTTTAAATTTAGTGTAGAGTAATATAATAATAATATTACATATGAAAGTTTTGTTAATATTTCAAGCAACAATGTTGAATGGCGATACAAATAGTATCTTCCAATACCTAAAATTATTATTCGACAACCCTTATATTTATCTGAGCCCCATACATTTACTGATCGCTATGCATAATAGAGATAAAAAATTATGAACTTAGGTCTCGTCTCATCTTCTTCCGCTCCTCCTGATTGGGTCGACGACTTATCGCCTCGGCAAGGCTCCTCCAGGCGTTACTGCTCTGGGCTACTTGGTGGGGTTACTTTTGCGACTTTGCCTGTTGTTTTCTCGGGAAATAAACTCAGCATTAAATTATATCTGTTGATTAAATTCTTGTTTTGCAATCGCATTTTTGTGGAAGGTGACTGAACGCCTCTGTGCATTTTAATTATAAAATATCTATTAATAAAGTCCACAAAGTAAATTTAATGAGCTTAAGATGGCTCGCGTGAGGTGAGGGAAGACGGAGGATCGTTCGATATTAAATATAATATCGTAGATCATTTTGCTTTACTGAAAAGCGATGAAATTCTTAGCAATTTTCTTTTCGAAATCAGTCACGAGGAAAGCCACTCATTGAATGGCGTATTTCATTAAAGTAATTTTAGATTTCCCGGAAAATATCGAGATTTTCAATGTGACATTTTATCATGGTATCTTGTTTTACTGATCAACTTTAAGCAGAGAAAACAATGTTTTTTCTTAATAAACTATAAAAACATGCTGTCTTAATAACGTTTTTTTAATTCGCATGGATGTGTTGATTATAGCATAAAATTGAGTTCGAACTGCTCTTATCTGTCCGGAGCCAATAGAACAAAGACATCTCGAATTGGGATATTTTATGACACTGAAGGGAGTAGAAAAAATAAGAAGACGGGGAAATTGAAGTTTGGCAGGTACTTGGCTATTCAGATCTGCTTACCAAACACGGTTAGAGCCATTTCAAACAATTTCGATTCTAATTGATGATCTTTTACTAAGACGACACTGAGGGTATTTTTCACTCTACCGTGATTTTTACACGATTTTAAGTAAATAATTTAATTATTCAAAATATTGATAAAAACATAAGCATATCAATTTTTAAGGAATAAATTATATATTTGTCTTTGTTTAACTGAAATCACCCTACACGTGTCTTTGTCTTTCAAGATTGAATTACTCACACAAGTAATTAGTTTTCGGCTCATGCATTATCTCATGCATTCCTGTAGAGATAAGAATAATTGCTGATAGAATGATTGCTGGCCGCGTAGAATTGTACACTTGATCCCTATAAAGTCGTCGAACAACTGGCTGGTTGCACCAGTCGTCTGTACTGCTCTGTTATCATAAATTTTGATTTAAATACATGTATTTTTCACGGCATCAACAATTACAATACACGGAGAGCATCCTCGTAATGAAAAATTATT
Organism: Halesus radiatus; assembly: GCA_022606495.2. NCBI lineage: Eukaryota > Metazoa > Arthropoda > Insecta > Trichoptera > Limnephilidae > Halesus > Halesus radiatus. The sequence goes on along the minus strand of JAHDVE020008391.1, from coordinate 111,111 downwards.
AACTGAAACACCAAAACTTGATCCTCTACCGCCCCCTCTCTGATGCTCTGTCCTATTTTACCCTAACGTACTGTCTCTTTCCTACACTTTCTCTGTCTCCATTATGATATCTCTGTATTTTAATTTTTGTTTATATGTGTACATTCCTGAAGAAGGTTGAGTCCGGTCGAATGCAGAAATATATAAAAATTAACAAGTCTCAATGAATATGAAATAGACGAATACCCTTAAATTAAAAAGGTAACAGTCGCGATTGGGATTCTGACCTAGATCCTCTAGTCTTACCGGGACAAATGCCTCTACCAATTGAGCTATCGATACATAGTTACATTCGGTCATTTTTATCAATATCATACTACTAAGGTTGTCATCAATTACTTCTCATATTCTAAATATACAGAAAATACTTGATAATAATGTTAGTAATTCTCATTATTTATTTCCTGTATATTCTCATACATTTTCATTGAGATTTGGTTATATTATTTTCTTCGAACAAATATTTAAAGTCATAACACTTTGTCATTCAAACAACTAAAATCAAAATCCTCGTATATCACCCGATCATCTTGGTGAGTAAATTTTCTGAAATACGATTTGTTTGTCATTTCAAATAAAAAAAAACAGAAATTTTGCAGGAAATTTTGTTTTTAGCAACGCGTTTTAAAAAGTTTCGGTGTCAAAAACAACAAACTTCTCACTGTGACATTTTGCAAAGGAGCATTTTTTAGTGTTGTGCATGCGTTGTGTAGATTATTCTGACGGAAAAAAACCTGGAGTTAAAAATTGCAGAGGTTCGTTTTATCTGTATGTGAAATACCCACACGTGTTAAAAAGAGACGATACGAATGCTATCACCAATAAAATCGTTGAAAATATCAAATTGCAATACCATATATTGATCAAATTATATGAGTAAGTCAGGTCCGATTTAAGATCGTAAATATCAGAAGAAAAAAAACGTACAAAAAAAGTCCTTGTAGCTATCATTGTGAGCATTTATATATAATTTCATTGCCGATAATTCACAGTTTTATATCTATTTTTTCTTTATGCAATATGTACGTTACTCACCTCACTGCACAAGTATACAAATGTATCAGATCGTACCCGAAAACCACTGAAAAGTGATGTATCAAATACACAGGTTGAACCAAAACCACCTAAATCTCAAAACCAGCCACTAAATTAAATCATCTTGACTTCTATGACGGTCTCAGTGGTTGAGTGGTTACGATCCTTGGCTACAAATCCGGAGTGCGCAAGTAAATTTGATATGATTAAATTGTGTTATTTCACAATTTATTTATTTAAAACAATACGTTTTACATTGATGGTTCCAGAGAGTGGTAGATGCTGTCAGTGTCTCCCTGGGGAAAGACCACCATCTGAAGGCTTTTCCTAACCTTTCTTCTTCTTCATCTCCTTCCCCTCCTCAATACCATTGACCTCACAACATACCCCAAATGGGGATGCCATAGTCTCACTGGCTCCATACAGTTGGGAGCTGCTGGGACTCTTGTGTGATATCAAAAAAAATAAAATTTTAAAAACTTAGATCCTCCAAAAAACTTGATTTTGTCGTATTTATTAAAATTAAAAACCAATTTTTTTTTAATATTCTCAAACAGGGTAGGATCACGACGTAGTAGGACTGAATTATTTTTTTTATTGAACTATTCGGTACAAATCCTTAGTAGTCCTTGAAATAGCACCCTTATGCTTCGACACAATTTAGCGCTCTCGTATCTGCGGGCAGCTTTTTATGAGCGCTCCAGTTTATCTGGGAAATATTGGGAAGTTCTTAATTTTTCCGGTGTTAAAATAGCGTAAAATAACCGCAATAATTTATAGGTTACATTTATAAAAATCATATAATTTTAGTGTGGCCGTTTCGTGCTTAAATCAAGTTTATAATAAAAAATCAAATAAAAACCCAAACATTTTAAGTTCAAATCTGTCACGTTGTTCTAAATTAACCCAAAAGCACCGGTCATCGGTCGAAGGCGTTCGCCACATGTGCTTGTTAAAAGACCTTTGCCTGTTAAAAGCCTACTGAAGTGTCCAAAGTGAATGGATGATTTACAATGTTATTCTTTGAACCTTGAACGTTGTACCACAAGCGCAACCCGTAAAATTAGATTTTGTGGCTGCCAAAAAAGGCGCAATAAGAAAAGACATTTGACGAGAAGATCTTCTGCTGTCACGGCGACCTGAGTTCTGACCTCCAGTCTACAGAGCAGATCCGGTGCATCATGCGGCCCACGGACGTGCCCGACCAGGTTGCTCTGCGACCTGCTGTGGTCCGACCCCGACAACGACACCACCGGCTGGGGCAAGAAATGGACGACACGCTGGTGTGCTCTTTCCAGATCCTGAAGCCGGCCGACAAGCGCTACCTGGCGTACGGGCAGTCCAACACCAAGCGTCCCGTCAGGCCGCCCAGGCGGCGTCACCAACAAAGACAAAGAAGATTGGATATGGATATGGATCAGTTACCACGGCCCCCGTCCTCACCCGCCGCCCAACTTCATATAACTCCTATCATTTGTATTAGCGTTTTGCAATATATCGTAAGGAATAAATAAAGTTAGCTTTTTTTTCAATTTAACATGTATAAAAACTTAGATCAAGCCGTATTTAGTTTTGATTTAACTGCATCTCGTTATATGGTCTATAAATAATGTGTAATGATAGCCTGTCAAAAAAAAAGTAATAGATGTAATATAGGAATAATGGAAGAATAGGAAGTAAGATTTGTACAGCGCCTTTGAGGTGATTTTTCACAAAAACGGCGCTATAAAAATCATCCGATTATTATTATTATTAGTATAATACGACTCCCACTGCGCGTACGTCTTCTGGAACTCGCTTTCCGGAATCCCCTTCAGAGATGCCGTCATGACCCCTTGTACGTCTTCTACGAAGCTGTATCGGTTTCCCTTGAGGTCCCGCTTGAGCTGAGGAAAGAGAAAGAAGTCCGGCGTTACCAGATCTGAACTGTAAGGGGGTGAGGCAACGTGGAAACCCTAAGCTTGGTCAGAAATTCCCTCACCAGCAGCGCGGTGTGACACGGCGCGTTATAGTCGTCGCAAAAATCGTCGATGTCTGAGCGTTTGAGCAACCTGTCAAGCACGTCCAAGTAAAAATTGGCATTCACAGTCTATCCACTGGGTACGAACTCCCTGTGAACCACACCACGACGGTCAAAGTGAAGTTGACGGGCCACCGGCGCGCTGGTCGTCTTCAATGAGCTCCCGCCCCTCCCGGAACAGCTTATTCCACTCGAACACTGTTGAGCGGCTCTTGGAAGCATCCCCGTAGGCGTCCTTAATCATTTCGAGAGTCTCCGTCGCGGTTTTTGATGGCGTAGCGCTGTTCGAGGTTTTCTCCACCTTGGATCGCAATAACACTTTTTAACAGCGGTTCGCGGAAATCAATGTGCTTACTCTCCACTTGCCCGCAGGTGACAATATTGGTCTCTTAGTAAGGCTCCCCACTACCACGCCCCGGTGGTCCGACCCCTTTCCACTGCTCGGTTCGCGCTACAGAAATTCAATTTTACTACTTCTTGATCCTACCCTTTTTTTTTTACATGAATACCGCACAAGAGTCCTGAGTCCTGACTGCTCCCAACCGTCTGGAGCCAGTAAGACTATGGCATCCCCAATTGGGAATGTTGTGAGGCTGAAGGTATTGGGGAGGGGAAGGAGAAGAGGAAGAGGAAGGTGCGGAAATACCTGACTATTCAGATCTGGTTATCAAACAAGGCTAAAAGCCATTTCAAGCAACTTTTCAATTCTGAATGGTGTTCTTTCACCACGGCGATACTGAGAGTATCTTCCACTCTGGAACGTGCGCAAATATACTATATATTATTTTTAACTTAATTAATTGTGAAACAGCGCAAATTAATTAAATAAAATTTACTTGCGCACGCCGGGATTTGAACCCGCGACCTTCGGATTCGTAGTCGAGAGCCTTACCCCTCGACCATGGAGGCCGTCAACCCCGTAGAAGTTAAGACGCCGATTTTATTCAGTGTCCCAGCCTGGGTAATGAATCCCCTCAACTGAATTATTCAAAGTTTAAAGACAGATCAGCGCACTTGGTTCAAATTCTTGGAATAACCTGTCAGTTAGACTAAGGGCAGGTACTGGTTTTGAAAACATAAAGCGCCCTTGCGGTGATATAAAGCTGACCATTAATTATTATTAGAAAACTTTATTGTTAAATTTGGAGTTACGGGTTTGATTCCCGGCGTATCGAAATTTATATGACTTAAGCGCTCACTCTATTTTGCAGATAAAAAATATCGCATAAATGCAATGGTATGTAATGGATCTGTAAAACTGAGTTTATGTATATATATATATATATATCGTATTGTAATTCTTTTTGTGTACAGTGGTAGAGAACATTTCTTCCTCTTCCTGTGTCAACTATTGTTACAGATGCTTAAATGTGGAGATAATCTTCTCTACCCAGTGAGCGGGCTGCCTATTGCTACTGTAGGGCCTTTATTTATTTTTATTTCAATAGGTAGCGATATTTTCTATTGGCAATCTTATATTTAAGCCCGCTCACTAAAGTAATGAAGGGTAACTGAGTTTTTGAAGAACTAAAATGCACTTTACTCTGCGGGAAACATTCGTTGAACTTATTATCTATATATAGCGCAAGCGATCGTAAAGTCTTCCATATGAGGCGATTTTTTACGTGAATACCGCACAAGAGTTCCTATTTTCCCCAATCGTTTGCAGCTAGTAGAACTATGACATCCCTTTTATGGGGAATGTAGGATGGTTATTCAGATCTGGTCCCCAAACACGGCTAAATAAATTTCAAGCAAAGTATCAATTCTGAATTTTTTAATGAATTAAATGTAAAAAAAACACAATTTAGTTAAATAATTAAAAAATTTTAAATTTAACCGGGCGAAACTTGAGATAAGCGAAACCGGTTGATGATGATTTAAATTAAAAATAAAATAGCGATTTGAAAGAAAGTGGTTGTTTTATTTAATAAATATGTCAAACCACAAAGTAATTATTTTTTAATTTTTAATGATTTATTTAAGTTTAAAAACCTCATTGTAATATTTAATCATTGAAGAAGTTAATATTAATATAAGCTAAATGAAACATGAAACCGATAAAAACAACAGAAAATAAAATGGAGGATAATATTGACAAAGTCTTGAATTTAACATATGATATCGATGAAGATGACGTAAATTGAAATGGTCTCATTAGCTAAGTTGGAAAAGTGGTTGTCCCGATAAGACAGAGGTCTTGGGTTAGAGTCCCAGATTTTTATTTTCTGTTATTTTTTTCGTTTTCATGTTTCATTTAGGTTATTTAAATATTATCTTCTTCAATGATTAAATTTTACAAAGTAATTGTTTTCTACGAAAACAAAATAAAATTTACTTATGCACGCCGGGGATTGAACTCGAAGCCATCACAGATTATTAGAGATCGTTTGTGATGGGGAAGTAAAAGGTTGGGAAGTAACTGGCCATTCAGATCTGAGTCACCAAACATGGCAACATTTCGATTCTGAATGTTAGTTTCGACCACCCTAAAGTGAATATAATTCGGGGTCTGGATCTGGATGAACCCACTTTGCATACAAAATAGTCATGAAACATTTCATTAATTTTGTCATTTAAACCTTTTTAATAAAATGAAGCAAAAAAAAACCACATAAAAAATGAACATCAGTATTTTCATGGAAAAGCTTTTTCCGAAATGTTAGCTAGCCATTATTTTGAAAAGTCAGAAATATTGTTTCACGTGTCGCTAAATTCAATACTTGTTTTGTCATTTTATACTAGCTTAAAATAAACGTTTAAAATGGAAACCAACGGGATGTTTTTAAATGGAAAATTTTTTGAAATTTTAGGATACCCAAACAATGTTATTTCAATTAATTGAAAAACATCGTAATGACAGTTCTTGAAACGTATAAAGGCAAAAATATAAATTTCGTTATATGTACAAGTGTAAAATTTACGATTTCCGTGTATCCGGTTGGAAAGGCTTGAAAAATACCCGTTAATTCGTGATATTCTATTATTTTTAAAACTTGTTGTCATCGGTATTAAATCAGAGAAGGGGTCTAAATCAATCATGCGTTTTGCAGCAAGAAAAAATCCAGAACAAAAAGGTTTGCAGTTGTTTTAATATAAAAAATTCGGTGTTTAAATATTTTAACCAACAACCCCATTTTTTCTATTTTTTACAAAGCTTTCATTTTCAGCACTTTTGAAGAACCATTTAATATCGCTATTGAAAACTAAAGTGTTGTTTAAAATCAGAAAGCTGCGTTTAGGGATCAGATCTAAATTGCCAGTTTTGCCCAAACCTCTCGTAGTATCTTGCTTTTCCTCTCATGTTTTCCTTTCGCATCGATTTTCTCTTTTATGGAATATTACGGAAGAAAATTGAGAAGGAGAAATTGAGTGTTGAAAAGATAGTTGAGAGGTGACTGGATAATCAGTTTTTATCACTAAACGTGGCTAAATTAATTTTAAATAACGTTTTGATTCTGAATACGAATATCTTTCGCTGTAAAACTAGGTGCAAATATTATATTTAAAAATCTGTTTTACTTCTCTATTACTAATCTATGACTAAATAAAATATTTATTCAATCATCTGGCTAATGACTGAGTTGTCCATTACGTCGTGATTTTACTCAGGCGTCGCGAGTTATACCAAAACCACATAGATCATAAGGCCGGGACACTGCATAAAATCGGCCTCTTAACTTGTAAGGTTCCCATACAAGTTAAGAGGCCGATTTGATTCAGTGTTGCGGCATTGTGATCTGGGTGGTTTTGGTTAAACTATCTTGTAGCTAAGTCCTCCATCAACGGAAAAATAAAAATATCTAGTTATACTGATGGTGATAGGAGAAATAAAAATATAGTGAGGTAAGTCGTAAAAATTATATATTTTTTTTAAATAAGTCATTAAAGTGTTTGCCAATGTCAAATTTCTACAAAAAACACGAAGTTAGTTAGTTTCAGCCTTAAGTACTTTGTTAGCATTTTTTCATGAATTATTTTAATTAGCTCTATTCATTAATTAATCAACAAAAAATTACTTTGTTTTCACCACTTTATTAATATACACAGATATCAACATGTTTCGAAAGAGATGATTTCTTCATCAGGACTATATAGTATGCCAAAAAATAAGAATGTCAAATATATACAGTATTGTAGACAGGATGTATAAAATTATGAAATTTATTATTATTATAAAAAAAATTATATTTAATTGTTAAGATGTTATTACAGATTATTCATTATTAACTTTAAATACTAAATACATTATGATAGATTAAAAGAGGTGACAAAATTAAATAAAGCAGGTAATGTGTACAAAAATATTCTATATTATTGCGTTACATCATCAAATTTAAACTATTATACTTTTCTTTTATTTAAAACAAGAAAAATAGAAAATAAATTCATTTATAGTTACAGTGTACATGCAGGACAATAGGTACTATTAGGAATGCAGAAAGAATAGCATGTTTTATTTCGTAAAGTCTTCAATTTCCTTGTGATTTTTTCTCATTAACCATTCAGTGATGTGTTTGTCTATGGTCTGAAGTGGCAGTTTCTTGTATGCGTGAATATTATTGACACAATTCGTTTCTCATTAGATACTCATAATACTGGAAATAAATAATTTGTGTTTATCAAAAAATAATTATCGGGAATCATCAAATCACCCATACTTTGTTTCTCAGAGAACATACATCAGAACATATGTCAGAATACATCGCAAAAAAATAACAACTAGCACCGATTATTCACCGGATTACTTTCAATTCAATTCAATTCAACGTGAATTACATGCGTTTCGCCATTGGGGTGATTTTTCGTGATAAACGGCTCTATTCAAATTTTCCAATTATTATTTGCATAATATGCATAATGCATATTTGGGAATTTATTTGTGGGTTAGTTGCATATTTGAGTCTTTTTTCGTCAATATAAACATAGATCAATGGTGTTTTATTCTTCACGTAGCACGTCCGTCGGGGTTGCCTGCCGAACTCATACTGAACTGCCAATGTGTGGAGACTGGTTCGTGCGAGTTCGCCAACTAATTTGAAGGTTGAGCCAATCTATTTCGCCACCGGAGCGATCTTGGGCCAACTCGCCGAATTCGAGCCAACGTTTGCCCGACGCGTACGAACTACCCCTCTACGCGATCGCCCAAACGTTTGGAGTTGGGCGATCGTGTAGAGGGTACGATATAGGTACTTAAACTTTATATAAATTGAAAAAATAAAAATATATCTTAGTACTACTGACTATAGTTAAGAAATCAGGTTAGTATAATAGCTTTTATGTCAGACAGTTGGAAAGCTGTATGGTAGGATATTGATTGAAAGGGTACAAATGAAAACAAAGGATAAAATATAGAATGTGCAAGGTGCATTTATGAGTGGAAGGGGGTGCATGGGTCAGATTTTCTCGTTGCGTATGCTCACAGAGAAGTTTCTGGCAAAAAATCAAAAACTTCTCTGTGCTTTTGTACATCTACAAAAAGCATACGACCGAGTTGACAGAAAAAAGTTATGTAAGGTGTTGTCCAAGTATGGAGTGAATACAAATCTTATACAGGTAATCGCATCTCTGTATGAGAGAAGTGTTGCATGTGTTAAGGCAAACGGTGATTTTACGGGGTGGTTTGACATCAAAAAAGGCGTTAAGCAAGGCTGGGTAATGTCACCGTGGTTATTCAATCTATACATGGATAATTGTATGCAAGAATTGAAAGAGGTGGGCTTGGGCGCAAAAATGAGTAGTCTGCAAGTATGTTGCCTATTGTATGCTGATGATGCGGTGCTTATTGCTAACAGTATGGAAGATCTACAGTCCCTCGTATCTAGGATGAACGAAGTATATATGAAGAATGAGCTAATGATGAATGTAAGTAAGTCTAAAGTCATGGTGTTTGAAAGAGTTCAAAATAGTTGTGAATGAGTAATACTTGGAGCAGGTCGATGAGTTTGTGTATTAGGGAAGTATGTTTATGGAAAGACTGATAGGGACATTGAAAGAATGGTGAATGCAGGAAACTCCATTAACGGAGGACTGAACGCGATTGGCGCAAACAAAAAGTTGTCCAAAGAAGAGAAGCTAGCAGTCCACAGTGGAGTGCTGATACCAACTCTGATGTATGGCAGTGATGCATGGAACTGGCAGAGGACGAATGAAAGTAGACTGAATGCTGTAGAAATGAGATCTCTGAGACAAATGTGTGGTAAAACCATGTATGGTCGTGTGAAAAATGTTGAGATTCGTAAAGAATGCAAGGGTGATGTAAGCGTAGTGAGCAAGATTAAGAAAGGGACGCTTAAAACGTTTGGGAATGTAGAGCGAGTGAATGAAGAAAGGAGTGTAAGGAGAATATATGACGCAAATGTGAATGGAAGAAAAAGTTGGAGACGACCGAGGAAGACATGGCACGATCAAGTGAATCAAATACCTGAGTCGGGCCATGTCAGAAGTCGGAAGAACAGAAGATAATGTATGAGACATTGTATGAAAGTGAATGAATCAAGAAGTGTATGCGAAGAACGAGTTAGTTGGCGGTCCGTCCTCTCTGCCTACCCCTGCGGGGAAACGGCGTGATGGTTAGTTAGTTAGTTAGTTAATAGCGTGATCCAACACATCACGAAAGCAAGATTCGGCCGAGCCGAAATTTCTACTAGTTTTTGGTCGAAACCAAAACCGCAACCGAAATTCCTTTATTGACCAAAAATGACCGACATCGAAACATCGATCGGTCACTAACAGTGACCCTATAAAGCTAAGAGATTCCTAACTTATAGCCTATTTTTGTCAACTAAGAAAATCTCTCACTTCAAACATCTTTCAGTGAAAGGTTGGCCGGCCGTAAAGTTAAATGAAGCTCAGAACATGCAATAGGGTACATAACTGTCCCACCCCTCTCACCGCAATGAAACCGCATCCAGTCCGGGACAAACTTAGCCGTGCGAGGTGCAGTTTGCCAGAGGCAACAAGGCAGCTTCGTTATATTCAGTGTTTGCCTGGAGACAGTCATTGTTTATTTTAACTGCGTTGCATTAAATGCAAATTTGAAAGGATGTGGCTTTGTTGCATATTTTTGTTTGTAACTAGAACATTTTACAAATTGAAATTTTGTAGCCGTTTTTTTTAACTCATTGGTTAATTTATATATTCATGTTGAAAGTCTGACAAATAATTTTAAAAATTTGCTCTCATTGCAAAAAACTGTTATTTAAATATTTTTATTAAATATTACTTTACAATTTGTATTTATACACTTGATCCGTAATATATCTCTAACGTTTCCGAGCCGTGTTTATCAGATCCGTTTAATCTAAGCTATATAGGAGAAAATTTGTCTCTGAAATAGTTAAGACTTGGCGCTCTGGTGTCATTACAAATACGAGTTCATTCACTTTATTATGTTATAATTTCCTAGGTCAACAAATCACCCATTGAACTATCAAAAATAAAACGAGACACGCATATTTTTGTTCTGTATATTCTATAATTTAATAAAAACATTTATCCAAAAAAGAGTTTTGAATTTATGGTGAAGCCGAACTAGCACCTACGCATCGTATCAAGTTCTGAAATATTCCGGTGTTTCGATGGAAAATGCTGTGAGGAACTTACGTCATTGATCCCTATGTTACCGATTCATAGCTGGGAAATACGACAAACGCATGCCCAACATTTGTACGCGGTCGACACTCGCAACATGAGAACGGGTCGCTTCTTCGATTCTTTCTTGTGTTCCACAGCTCGGATGTGATACGATGTTCATGTTTTTCCTCCCTCCTATAATATGGGTCCCATCCAGACCCAGTTTCACCCTAACCTTTCCTAAAAATACACCATCCCCAAAGATGTGTGTGAAGGTATTTTTGAGGAAATCCTGTGTGGTGTTAAATTTTTTTTAAACAATTTAAAAAAAAACAACAATTTGACTGGTGACCAAAACGTATATTTTCAATACTTGCTGCCTTCCTGAAAACTACGAAGCCTATTCTGCTTCTTGTAAATGAAAATTCCTTTTTCTTTTCCTTAAGACGTCTGCTTAACTGCGGTTCCAGTTCTCTCGGATGACAGCTGTCATTCAGCGAACATCATTCTTTAAAAATATTTATATTTGCGTAGTTTTAACAAAAAAAACTCAATATTATGTAAGTATTAACTTTACACATTATTAATAAGTCATTTATCGCATAATATTGCAATTAAATTAACCGAATTAACGAAATTGCGATCTTTGTAAAGTACCTATGCCAAAAGCCCAAAATTAAAATCCAATTTACATTTAAAAAATTAATCAACTACACGTGTAAAGTATTTAATAATAAACTACACGTGTCATATACCTATTTTTTATGATACTATAATAAGTAAAGCACAAACCCCTTGAAAAATGAGTTGTCATTGACATGTAATCGGAATCGCAGTTCACCAAAATATCTTCAAGCCTATGGAAGAGGATTTTTTTTTAACCAGAATAGGCGTAAAGGTTCCTAACTTTTCCTAGATTTCCTTCGGCCTCGCAATAATTCCAATTGGTTGTACCATAGTCTCACTGAATCTGACCTCGAACCATTACATATAAAACGCCAAAAAAGTCAACAATCTTGTTAAATAAAATTTTCCAACAGTGTCATTTGAGCTGGTCTGAGCAGACTCTTTTAAAAGACACCGAGAATATTAAGGTTGATTAAACTGGCTGGTTCGTTGTCGCTCAGATGTAACATTGTACTATGACAGGAGACAGATTTCCTGCGCGGTTTAAATGCCGGATAATATATATTATAATTTGTAGCCGCAGTTAGCGAGATTATTACGAATTTCGTCTGTCATTATTTAGACGAACGTCTTATCCAAATGTCAACAGTTGGAGAACTGAAGAAGGGAGGGCCAAAGCAATCACTTGTCAAAGATAATTATTACTGTCTTGGATTTAATTGAGATTTACTTTTATAAGACTTAAACATGACAACTGAAAGATTTTAGGAATAATGTAAATATATAAATATATTTTTTTAATTTCTTCAAACGATTGGATTCACTTTGTGGCGTCATTATTAATAAATGAATTAAATAAAATACCTTTTATTCACCACTTTATTATAAAGATATCTACATGTTTCGAAAGCGATACTTTCTTCATCAGGAGTAATACTAAAAATAATAATTAATTTTTAATTTTTTTTATTTTCATACATGTTATGTACATGTCGTTATGTGCAGAAATTATAAAATAACCAAAATATGAATGTTTCTTAAAGTGTTTTTTTGTAATTTATTTGTTATTCATAATTATAACCTGAAACGAAATTTAAGAATCAGATTAAAATCGTTCTTACGTTTCCATTATTTTTCTTCACTGCATGGATACCTGGAAACGAAACAAAATATTTATATATTTGACGTAACTCAACGGTAGAGCATCTGACCGGCATTCAGAAGGGTGCAGGTTCGAGTCCTGTCGGCAACATTTATCTTTTCTCGGAAGGTTTTTTCAATTTGGATGAGTGTTTCAGGCTAATAATTATTGTTTATAAAAATAATTGTTACCCTTTACGCTATGTACAAAAATCTTGTCTTAAAAACTTTAGTTTGTCAATTAATAAAATATTTATGTGTAGAAGATTATCATTTGTGAATCTATATGATCAGTCCAATAATATTGTGGACAAAAGAAGGTTTTGGAATGCAGTCTGTGAGATGAAGATTTCCCTGATGAAAGTCAAACTCCTTTTGGTTACAAAATAAGAAAATATAATAACAAAACGCGTTGTTTGGCGTTTAATATTTTGATATAAGGAGATAAAAGCCAAATTACTACAAGTATTTAAATATTACTTAAACGCAGGCACTCAAATATACACACTTTGTAGCCTGCACGGTCAAAAATACTAAAAACAATTTATCTATAAATTCTACACGGGTAGTTAGGAAAATACAGGTTTCCAATATCAAAAGTTCTTTATGAAATACATTCTGGAATTTTGCGTAAAACGCTCGAAAATGCCTTCACTTGTTTTCAAACGGCACATGCTGTCAAATATTTTGGTGTGTATTTCATAGAATTTAAAATATTACAGTTTGAGGATTTTCGTGATTGGAAACCTTAGACATTTTACTAACTGCTCCTATGGAATTTACAGATAAATTATTTGTTGTATTGCTTGCTTCAGCAACCATCCTTAAATATAAAAAAAAAATTATTGTAAAATCCACTTCCATCAGAGAAATTATTTATGAAGTTTTGTAACAGGTTTTTTTCAGTTTTCTTTCGGCACCATTTAAAAAACTATATATATATATAAACATGGATACATATAATATAAAACAGGAATACAAATTTTCTTAAAAGGATTTTTGTATTCACTTTGTGGCGTCATTATTAATAAATCATTAAGAACAACTTTATTTACACAACTTTGTCTATCGTAATGAGGAAAGCTTTACTTTCGAAACATGTAGATATTTATACATTAAACAAGTGGTGGAAACAAAGTTATTCTTATTAATATTTAGGTACATATTTTTCTCCGGCACAAGCCGTCGCATGCGCAGGATTAGACACCAAAAATTAAAAATATATTTATTCGGGTTTGTGAGGTTTGGAAAAAACATGTTTCCTTGCTGTCAAGATATATCATGTACACACGTACCGTCAAAAAAATGACCTTTGTTAAAAATTCTGCCCGACAAAAAATTGAAAATGTTCTCGATATTATATAAAATTCATGATTAGATTCTACGAATTCACTGTTTCAATACGGCTGTTTGTCTCTCAGAAGTACTGTAGGCAGTTCTGGAACTGTAAAAAGCACAAAGGTCTTGATATATTCCCACCATTTAGAAGATACACACCGAGCAGCGAGATTACATTAAATATTAAATCTCAGACAAAAGTCTTTTAAGCCGCGCCGCCCCATCTTGGGCTAGCACTATTTGCCTGTTTTCATCCGTTATTCTTTCTGAACTCCTGGCAACTTCGTGCAAACTGCATGCAAATATTGCCTCAATACGGATTATATACTATTTTAATTTAAAACAAAAAATTTAATATTATGTAAGTTAATTAATAAGAAGTACTGTGTTTACACCACTGTTTTTAATATATAAATATATGCAAGTTTCAGAAGCAAATCTTCGCCGATCAGGATAAACTAAAACACAACACTAAAATATAATGACAAAACAGAAAAATGATAATAATGCAGGAATAGACAAATTTTATTGCAAACATAACACATTAATATTAAGTAATGAAAGTAGGTAAGTAATTAATTATGAATGAAAAAATAATTCAAAAAATATTATTTTAAAGCATTAAATAATAAATTATACTAACATTTAAAAAAAATAATTATTATAAGTATGTAATAAAAAAATATGAAATTAATTGACAGGTTATCCGTGCTTATTGTAATTTTAATATTATAATTTATTTCTCGGTTTCGTTTTTATCGGCTGTACTTTATGAACTCCGGACAATATTGTAAAAACTGAAAGCAAATATTGCCTCCATTCGAGCTAACTTATTTATTTATTTATTTATATAATTTTACTTTACGATCTTAAATAAAGAAAAGTTTGATAGATTTTGATCAACAGCTAAGGTTTTTGTACTATTGTTAGACTCTTATTGTTTCTGGGTAGTATGTATTATGTTACCATCCGCTGTGCTTTCTGAACACCGGGCAACTTTGTTCAAACTGTATGAGAATAATGCTTACCCTTCGGACGATACTTTGACAAATTTCGACTATTTTACCTAATGTTCTGAACTAAATTTAGTTTTGATCGATTAGAGTAGAATTACTCTACGTAAAGTAATGTAAATATAATTATATATTGATATATAATGAATGTTTTTCATCTGCCGTGCTCTGTAAGCTACGAGGAACTTCGAGAAAACTATATTCAAATTTTACCTCTAGCTATACTTTATATATTTTAACTTTACGCTCTAGCCGAAAGCTAGTATTTGATTGATTGGAGCTTATCTGACGTAATTTAGAGCTTAATATTTCATCGTTATTTTAGCGGTTCTCAGGTGTTAGCGCAGGGATGAAATGTCACAAACTTTGTCTTTACATTACTTAATTCATCGGAGAGGTTTCGGAATAGATTTTACATAGTCTTTATTTTCATAATGAAGACGAAATTTTGTAGATAAGATTGAAAATTAGCCATCTATATTCATTTTATGTCTCGGCAAAAACTTAATAGCGTGGATAGATGTGATGAATTTCTTGCTTTCAACCGTTTTGTCTTTTTTGATTTTGTTTATTTCTTTATACGTACAAACTACCCGACGAAGCTGGGCGGTAGAACTAGTTTTTTATTCCATGTATTACGGTATTTTTAGCTATTTCAAACTATGTATACTTCCCCTTTGAATTTTTTTCTAAAGGTGACCACGTTTGTACTCCGAATAAAAAAGAAAACAGTCGGTTCCTTTTATATTTACAGCTAGCTCTCTCCTGTAGAGCCTGCAAATCAAATATTTAAGGACACGTATTTTAAGAGCCCGGCAGACCGTAAAAGAGTGTTATTTGTTTTGTTCCTATCGCCTCTAGTATCCCGTGCCCGGGTAGCTCGCTGGGAATAGGAAGTACCGAAGTCAGAACATCCGCAGGGTTCATTTATCATTCAACGTTCGGAGATTTCCCTCACCACAAATGCATTTTGGTGCAATTTTACACATACCTTCAAAGACAATGCATCCCGAAACTGAGAAAAAAATTGACCAAGTTCTTTCTGCCCATAACTTGGTCGGTTTTATTAATTGTATAGCTTTTGCATCTGGGTTTCTAAGATAAAAACATTTATTTTGAAACTTTTTCTTATTAGATGCCAGTATAAAAGTTTGTAAACAAGCTTTTCTGCCTTGTAGGTACCACAATTTTGTTACGAAAAAGCACAAATTTCACTTTCACAAATTTTCTCATTTCAAACTTTTGTTGGTGACATTCCTTTTCGGCATAGTTTCCGAAGGAGCTTAACCGCCTCTCCTTTAAGCTTTTCTGTGTATTTTTAAGACAATAGTCTCTCAAACTGGGACTTCTTAAAATATCACTGGAGGCCCGCGAGAACTTAACTTAGAAGCTCTGAGAAATAACATCCTAACAAAACACAATACAATACTTTATTCTTCATACGAATGCCTATCTTAAAGTTTTCGGTGTGCAATCCATCACTGTCCGCACTTTGCTGTGGGATCTCACAGGAAACGTTGAAATGCACTATTCTTGATTTGTTTAAATTTGAACATCTTAGAAAGTTCACGAAAGGAGATACGGAGTTAGGATGCTTCCTCAGAATAACACAAAGTGCATTCACATAGCTTATGCAGGTTATATTTGGTACGTTTAAATACATGTATATATCAAGATATTGCGATGAATCTGTTAAGTTATAAGGAAAGGGTATTATTTTGCAGTCAAAACCGTAAACGAGAATCGATATAGTCACGGTGCGTACATTATTCCCGCTAAGTATCAATTCCCATTAATTGACTTGCCCGCAATTTTGCTACTCTGTTTCATCAATTTAAACCATGTGTTTTTATGTTCCTGTTTAATATAATCCATGACTACTTCTTCATTATTCGATTTTTACTATAATACCATAATAAAGCTGAATTGTACTACATATTATAATAAAACGTAGGCACTATATAAAGTGTATAGTACAAAAAAAAAAATTTTTTACTTAAAAGTAAGTGGAAAAGTCAACATTTTTTTTAATAGGAATTTAAGTAGTAATTAATAAAAATTTGTGAATGTTTCCGTTACTTCTTTCTTGAGAATTGAATTTCAAGAAATCATTGTAAAAATATGTCAAAATCATTGTATTTTTACTTATGTTCCCCTCTAACACCATCGACTAATGGGACAAGATAACATGATTAATGGCGTTTAAAAGAAGCCATTCCTTTCTACAAATTAAAAAAAAAATGTATTTTAGAATATTATTATTTTAAATGTGTGTATCAGTAAATATTCGCATGACGGTCTCCGTGGTTGAGTGGTTACAATCCTTGTCTACGAATCTGGAGGTCGCGGGTTCAACTTCTGGCACGCGCATGTAAATTTTATTTGATTAAATTGTGTTATTTCACAATTTATTGTTAATATCGCCCAAGTGAAAGACCACCATATAGAATTGAAACATTGCATAAAATGGTTTTCGACATGTTTTGTGACCATATCTGAATAGCCAGGTACTTCCCAATTTTCCTTTTTCCCATCTCTTTCCCCTCCTTAATACCTTCAGTCTCACAACATACTCCAATTGAGGATGTCATAGTCTCACTGGCTCCAGACGGTTGGAAGTAACTGAGATTCTCGTATGGTATCACTTAAAAATAAATTAAAATTTAAAAAATAATCTTATTTCTTGCAAAGAGCGATTACTAGAGAAGTGTTAAAATCCTTAACTCAATACAAGTGTAAATGTTGACATGGCAATACTTTACGTGAGATGGTCTAAGAGACCGATGTTTCCAACATATGGTTAATGTGTTGCGGAAATTGAAGCTTTCCTCTTCACAAAGATCTGTCTTAACTATTTGAACTATCTTAAATCTCGAGCATATGTTGCAGGGTTGATTAATATTAATATCTTAGCTATAAGTTAGGTTGTTGAAACTGTATTAACTTTATCGATAGAGTAATTTTAAGCAAGAAGAGCCGACACGATTTTTTTAAAGAGTAAATGTCACTTAATGTAAAATATCAAATCGATATAACAGGCATGACTTAATAAACCTCACAATGTTTAGTAATAAACTTACTTATGTATTAAATAGTACAGATCCTTTTGTTAGAAACTAGAGTAACGGTTATAGAGAACTACTGTCTGTGCCGAAGGTCTCGATCTGGTTCAAGTTTGGAAGTCTTGGACTTTGTGTGGATGAATTGTATAAATCGATAAAGTTGGCGCAGATGGGTTTTGGAAACTCGTTAGATAAAACATTGATTTGTTTACACTTAGTATATTTCTTTAATATGAATATACTCGGTGCTCTAACAAGGCTTTAATCTCGTGGTTTAGCGGTAAGTTAGTGACGAATGTTATTACTGCGATTTTGCAATAAAATATGGTTGAATTGTTGTGATGACGTTATTTTTAGTTGAAATTTGAAACCATAGAAAAGTTCCAAACATGAAAGGAACTCCAGTGAAAAATTTTATGATTTTTTTTTGCGTCATTAGTAACATAATAAATAAGAATAATTTTAATTATAAATAAATAATAATAATAATAAATGTTTATTCCGGTATGTATACATTCAATAGTTTTAAAAAATATACAAAATATGTACAAGAGTTTAAAAAAAAGTAAAATAATTATAAGACAGTAGTATAAGGTGATACATCACACATAAAACAAAAATTAAAATAAAAAAATAATAAATAAAAAAATAAGAATTTTACTAAATAAGATTAAAATAAATTCTTTAAGGTGCTGCGGCATTTATATTGTGAGGGGCCAGTATGTTTGTCCAGTATGCGTAGATGCTGGAGGCTGGACTGAGGCGGGCTTCCATGATGAGGATATTCCTGGAGCTGTTTATTCTTTCCCTCATTCCAGCCACCCTGGATCTTATAAGGGCTGCAAAACCGGAA
Source organism: Halesus radiatus (assembly GCA_022606495.2). Lineage (NCBI taxonomy): Eukaryota > Metazoa > Arthropoda > Insecta > Trichoptera > Limnephilidae > Halesus > Halesus radiatus. The sequence goes on along the minus strand of JAHDVE020008391.1, from coordinate 92,409 downwards.
ACTCGCCCCTCCGTGAACATACTGGAAGCGCTGCAGTATCTGGGGAGGCCAAACATTATGCGGAAGGCGTTATTATACTGTACACGAAGTCTTTCCATACTACTCTTTTTGTAGTTTGCCCAGAGTTCGCAGGTGTACAACGTTGCGCAGAAGGCAAGGAATAGAGTCCTTTTCACAGCGGTACTACAAAGGCGAAATCTTCTACTGAGCATATTCGATTTTACGCTTAATCAAATGAAACATTGTTTTAACCACAATTATTTTACACGCCTACCGGTTTCGGAACAACTGTTCCATCGTCAAGGCAAAGTATATACTGTATAAACTTTAAATGTGTTAAAACAAAGTTTGAGTGTTTCATTTAATTCTAATGGATAACCACAAACTGATAGCTTCATAAAATAGGATAATAATAATTTTGTTTAAACCTATCATTTTAATATATAAATATCTATATGTTTCAGAAACAAAGCTCCCCTTATCTAGATAAACAATATACTAAAAATAATGACAAGTACGGACAAATAATAAGCAAATAGACAAATTACAGACATAAACAATAAATCAACGATAAGTGATGAAAGTAGGTATGTAATTAATCAAAATATAAAAAATAATTAAATTAAAATATTAAATAATTAATTGTATTTACATATTTTGTGTATAACAACTATATAAAATGATAACACAAAATAAGTATATTGTATCCTGCGAACAAATTTAAAACTAAACTAATTGATAATTTGGCTCTCGGGCTAAAAAGGTTGTGCACTAGATGAATACTTATAGCATCTTTCCTTCAGGAACAAATTTTTTTTTGTCCCATTACCATTAAACAGATACATTTTTTTACAAGATCTAAGGAGTTTACCCCCTGTGATTTTAAATCACCTCAAAAAAATTTACTTAATTTATCAGCGTTAGTTCATCGTGATAAATTAAAGCAAAAAAAATCAGGCATAAGCCAAATGTTTAACATCTTAATGAAGAAATGTGCAAAAAGTTGCGGTGGAAGCGGAAATAATTGATGATTGGTTCTCTATCAATCATCCGGGGGTAATGTGTTTCCGTCTTTACGGTCACTAAAGGACAAATTTCACGGGGGAGGGTCGTTAAAGTAATGTGGCTGAAGTAATTCTGCCAATAAATACACGGTAGCTTATGGGTTACTAGGTCGCAAACATAAAAACATGTTATTTGGATTATGGCCGGTTATTACGATCATGGTTTCTGTATTGAAGTGCAAAAATACAATATTTTATTGTAACACTACCACAAACAAACAGTACGCACGTGTTAGTGTTTTTTTTAATTAGTTTTTTGAAGGAATTGACCTCTAAGCCTACCATACATACAATAACAATTTATTAAATTTGATATTCCTTGTGTATACCTGCCGACAAACAATTTATCTAAATATTTGAAATCATTACTTACTAAATCCGTGTTTTTTATTTTTTTTTATTCAGGTGTTACGCCATCTGCGATGACAAATTTACATAATAATTTTAATTTAAAAAATAAAACAATGACTTTGTTTCCATCACTTTTTTATTATACTTTTTCCAGCCGGGTTTCGCTACTACCGTAGCTTCTTCAGGGCAGTATAAAACTAAACTATGAACTAAGATGCACAGATTGATAAAAACAGGCGAGTGGAGGGCCAAGGGTGGGAGATCAGCAGGTACCTGCTAACTGGGAAGGGTGTGTACTTTGTTTATTAGGAATAATTTAAGAATTGGACTTTTATTTAAATTTATTTGATTATTTATGAGTGTACTATTAGTGTTTTTGGCTTTCCTTATTTTTAACGTTTCTAAGTTATCTATTCGAATGCCTGTTCCTTTTTTATGGAGTAAACTAGTGCCTGTATTTTTATTGAATATGTGGTCTGTTTCTAATAGATGGTTGGCAAATTCGGAGAACCCATTATTATTTAGACATCTTAAGTGTTCATTTACCCGGATATTAACATTACGCCACGTTTTGCCTACATAGAACGCCGGGCAATCATTGCATTGAAGTGAATAAATGCCCGAGTGGCCTAAACTGTCTTCTTTATCTGTATCATTAATCAAAAATTTACCTAAACTATTGTCTGTGTAAAAGGCTGGTTTAATATCTGACGGAAGGTTTTTAATGCTTTGTTGAGAAAAGTTATTGATATATAATATTCTACTAAATGTTGTAAAGTGATTTTTTTTTTGTTTATTGTAAAACTTTTCTAAGTTTTAATTTAAAAATTTTAAAGGATGATAACTTTTTGGTAGAGAGTAGTCACTTTGTTATTCGACATATTAAATGAAACTTTGTTAAAAACCGCGGTGTTTAATTTATTGCGGTTTTTCAAAATTCATTAATCATCTAATTGAAAAGATCACACCTGTAATCAAAGAAGAGCAGTGCTAATATTCTCAACAAAAAATGGTCATCAATTAAATTTGTCTACTAGTCCGATATTAGGTGTATTTCCCTTAAACTCATAAAATTTCCCATTATTCCTTAATCACCCTCTCAGTTAACGTTTGGTCTCTTTCGGTATAATATGATTACCTATTCTTGTACATATTATCTTCATCGTTCTCTCCGTTCCGTTATTATAATTTCAATGTAATCTATTGCCATCTCACTGATCTTTTATTGCATTTTTTTTTTAATATTTTGTTTCCCTCTGTATGTATATATAAGTACACCATATTTATTTAGTTTAATTTTGTACCCTGAAGAAGCTTAGATTAAGCGATACCGTTTGATTGTAAAAAATTAACCAAATTCCGTGGTTTTAAACAAAGTTTTTGTTATATTTAATTTAATCATAATAACGCCGACTCCGAAACAGTAAAGCTTGGAAAATGAATTTAGAACTGTTCTTTTTTTCTAGTGGTCTCTCCCATCGGTGGCTGCATATTATCAAAATTGAATTAACCCTGCAGACCACAGCCGAAATTGCACTCCCACCAGTCACGTAAGTTTCAAATTGTATTTATATTCGTCGCTCTTCGTGATGCGATATTGGATATTGGAATTTATGCCTCGGTAAAAGACCGCCGTTCAGAAATCATACATTTCAGAGTTGTTTGAAATTAATTCAGCCAAAACTTAAATCCACTCCAACTCTATCATCCTTCATTAAATTTCTTTACCATTTTTATTAACCTTGCAATGATATATGTCGGGGGGTGTGAGTCAGAAGTCGTAAAAATATACACGATAAAAAAAAAATACTTATTGGGATATACTTAACTATATTGTCTTCAAATAGTTGGAAACAATTTGGAAGAGGGGTATGAGTTCCACGCTCTAGCATCCACTAATTGGATAACGGATACCTCTGCCATAGGTCACCTCGAGTAGTTCGATTCGCTTTATGACTGAGCAGGGGTATCTGGGTTCAAGGGGTGAGGTTTGTCCAGGTGGTGGATGCGTCTGCCTAAAATCTGCGTGGCGGGTAAGGGAAATTAAAGCCCTATATGTTGCCATAGGCAACCCACACATCGGGTAGAAAAAACGATCTTCCAGGTGACCATCACCCTCAGTTCGCGAGAGAGAGAGATTGGGTTCTCTGAAACTCGACCGCACCAATAGGATACAGCCCTTTGACCTATCTAGCCGGACTCTCTCGACCCATAGCATTTCACCACAGTGGGAGGGATAGATTAATACATCCGTCAATCCTGTGCACACTGATCCCCAGATTCCTACCTACCCTGAGGAAAAAATTTCCCTTAGCTTCTTATTTAAATTATATTAAAAAAAACTTTAATAATGTAGAGAGCTAAAATTATGCGTGCTTATTTTCCTTTGTGTATCTTTCAATATTAATTAAAACAGCATTGTTGAAATTAATGTCATAGGTACAATTGCTTGCACAAATGATGGTGTCCAATCAGAAAAATGTGCGAGTTATTCAATCAAAATCAAACTTTGATGGATTCCGACATATTCTTTGTACATTCAGTACTTTTAAGAGAGAATTGAAAGCTGTTTTCACATAAAAATTTAAGCAAACAAACTTCAACGAACAGTGTTTACACATTATGTACTTTTAATTATTTCTCTGTATAACACTATTTTTAATTTAATCATTATTTTTTTCCCTTCACATTCTTGTAAAAAATAATTGTAAAGTTTATTTACTTTCCGTTACTTTATTTAGACACTGCACTTTTTTCAAATTCTTTCTGTGTAACACAACCTTAAATTCCTTAATTTGTCTAAATATTATTTTAAAGGTTGATTTATCTGTATCATATTAATCATTGCGAAATAGCTGGGATGAAGTCTAGTTCTCCAGATATTGCATATTGTTTTAATATAGCTGTCTTTTTCTGTGGTTACATCTTAAATAAATAAAAAATTACACACAGGCTGCATTAAATTTTATCCTTAAACAGGTGCGCAGTACAGTTCTACGGCATCCACCCAAAATACATTAATAATCATATGTTAAGCCTGGAGAACTTGAAAACTCAAATGATAATGTACACTCTCTAAAAATTGTAAAATACATTTTATCCATAACTTAATTTAACACTCCGAAACTTTACTAAATCCGCGAATTGAAATTGCGAAAGTTTCGAGGTAATATGTTTACGAAAGTTTATGCCGATATAAAAACTTCCACTGAGCACCATAATTTAAACCCCTTTGGCGAACCGATGCCAAAGTATTGGAAACACAATGGTGTGATATGTTTATATCCGGTCTAAGTTATAGGTGTTAGTCTGATTAGTTTTCAAAATATGTCGTAATCACAATAATTTTGTGAAGATGAGTTAATGGAACAAATTTTTTTTTAGGTGCGTCGATAACTGATTCAAAATAACGAATGGTTTACCTGCGTTATAATGTTCGTTAATATTGTTGGGCTACTTTTTAAAGCATTGCTTTAAGTACTTATTCCACATTAGCCGGACGCCCAGAAATGCTGGTGTCAGGGATCCAATCAGAAGTATGTACGAGTTATTCAATCAAAATCAAACTCTGATGGATTCTGACACATTATTTGATGCATGCAGTACTTTTAAGAGAAACTTGAAGACTGTTGACAGTGTTTAGACATTGTGTACTTTTTTTATTATTTCTTTGAATAACAATATTTTAATTTTTTTTCCCTATACATTCTTCTAAATATTATTTGTAAAGTTTATCTACCTTCTTTTACTTTATTTAGACATTGCGCACTTTTTAATTTTTTTTCCGTGTAAGACAATCTTAAATTTCTTAACCTGTCTAAATATTATCTTTAAGTTTTATTTATCTGTATCATATTAATCAGTGAGAAATAGCTAGGATGCAGGCGAGTTCTCCAAATATTGTGTATTTTTTTGTTGTTGCTGTCTGTATCTGTATTTTTTCCTTAAATTGAAAAAAAAAAAAAAAAGTAGCATCAAGGCCATTTTACATTCAAGGTAAAACAATAACCCTTAAACCGGTGAAGACTCAATTGAAATCCTCGGAGTATGTATCTCAGACCTGCTCGGGTATCAGGGATCCATAGTGGTCTGAGTAAATCTGGCTTCCAAAACATGGATTCTTCAATAGTCACCGGCTGCTAACTCTGTACAAATCTCAAGTAGGTCCAACAATTGAATTTGGTAGCACTTCTGGGCTGAGGTTCCAAAATATCTGACAAACCTGCTTGATTCTGTGCAAAGGAGGGTGGTGCGCAGACGTTATGTAGGTATACTGAGCCTGTTCTACGGGTATTTCAATGGAGCCTGCTCAAAAGAACTAGAAACATTGATCCCCTATACACCCGGTGTACGTATGCGAAACTCAACGGACACGAGAGGAACACCCGTTCGCAGTTGATATCGGCTTCATGAGAACGGGTCGATTCTCCGATTCATTTTGTGTAAGGCGGCTAGTATGAGGAACGATTTACCGGCATCTGTTTTTCTTCCTTGATATAAGCCGGGCCTCTTCAAGACCCCCATTAAAAAAATCCCTTCCCACTGCCTCTACCTTGCCACGCCTCTCAACGATACCAAGCAGGGTGGTGAAATATTTCCCCTTTCTTTATACGTACAGACAGGTGCGTTCTTGTGAATTTAACATTAAAAAAAATATTAACGTAATTTATTATAATGTAAATAATTTATAGAAATATATCTAAAAAGCTTCAGCCCGGAGCTTTGCCTGAGTATCTTGAACATAGTATTTCTAGTAACACAGTATTTCTCAGTGAACATGTTTTAATATCTTATATTGTTTTAACAATTCCTCTTTTACATTTCAAAGACTGATAACCTTTACATTCGAGGGAGACAGAGCTGTGCAAATTTTTTGTCGCCAGATCTCACCGACAAAAGGCCTTTATTTAAGTGCAGTGATTTGGTACAAGCGGCAGGGGTAGCCCTGGGAAGGGTGTTGAATTCTTTGTTGAGTTTAAAGTCGTAGACTATGTAGGCAAATTTGATACAGACCAGTCAAGGGGTGTACATATAGGATTTTATAGAACAGATGGATCAATACTCAATTTCATATTATTACATGGAAAAAAAGATGGAAAATAAAAAAAGGGTATTAGTCGGTAAAGGTAAAGCTGAAGGTACTAGTATATTTTACGTTATTTTTATCGATATCATGATAACTGATCTCATTAGTTCAGTGGTAGAATATTGTCTCGGTAAGACAGAGGTCCTGGTTTCGATTCCCAGGTGTAACTAATACCTTTTTTTATTTTTAGTTTTTTTCGGTTTTATGTTACCATACATTTGAAATTTGTAAATAATGTCTTCTTCAATGATTAAATAATACAAAAAGGTTTATAAGTTTCAATAAATTGAATAATAATAATAGTTACTAGATAAATAATTTTTCTAGCGATATGATACAAGTGAACTATTCTAGGTAAGTAAACCGGTAAAGATTTACTCGTAAGTGAAGGATTTTTTTTCTTCTTAAAGGCATAATTCCGTTCTAACCATTTTCTCTTTCTCATAAACGACGAATATTACAGAAATATCAGCGGCCGGCCACAGATAATTAAGTACGTGGGATTTAAAATACATTTAAATGAAATCAAATATAAAAATGTTTTTATTTAGTTCTGTAAGTATTATATTATTGTGGTAGCTGTTATGGTGTTCAAAATCATTTTCAAACTTGTGGTAAATGGCTTAACAGCTGTCACAATAACAAAAACTAAAAATCTTGCAGAACTTATTAATATAATTAAAATTTAAATGCTGTTCAACGACTTAAATACAATAACAATTATTACTAAAGTGTTAGCAATATCAATTTCATTAGATATTTTAGTAACTAATATCGTGTTCTGATGTATGTTGTAAAAAATCGATGTTAAATTTATTTTAAATGGCTTCACTAAATTACTACTAATCTGCTTCACATTACAAGAAAGGCATTATTGTCATACACGTAATCCCTTATATGATCCATGCGGTAGCTCCCAGTAAAGCCTCCATTACATGGAAGGCAGTAGGCGCCAGGTGGCTCCGTCTCCCATAACCGTTGTTCATCCCTCTACTTTTATTGCAGTGAGGCTGCGTTTTAATTACTCGAACACCCATCGCGTTTCCACCGCTCCGCTCTGTGCAAAAGCAGTGAATAAAAGTCTGGTAAATGGGTAACAGCGCTTCCGGTATATGAAGCTCCATTTATAAGAGTTTCTTGAGACGCCGAGAGAGAGTTATCACTGTGTTTCGTTCTAAGTGGTTTTTAGATTGAGCTCGTAAAATACATTAGAAAAAAAATCTTTTAATTTTTTGTCACTTTTCCTTCTGGTAGGTAAACTTCCAAATGATTTTCCGCTCACGTATAAATAGCTCATTTGTGACAGGATCTATAAACGTATCACTAAATCTCAGGAAAGTTGTGATTCATTGAATGCCAATAAAATCATGTACTTACTCTGTAATCAGTCATCTGGAAAGTAATTTCTTTTCATATTGAGCATTCGAAAAATATGAGAGTTTTTACAATTTTGATTCGGCACTATATGTTTATATCGATATTTCACCAAAAACCATCGGTATGAATATATAAATATATACTCTTCATCCTGAAAAATAATTTTCTCAGCAAGGCTGTTAAAAGCCGTTGAAAACTTTTTGGAGAGTAGTAATTTTCATTGTCCCTAGGGGAAATGTTCCAAATATTCCACATACAACTTTCGGTACAACTACTAAACAGTACACACACAGACATTTATCTAAAGAACATGCTCCCATTAAAACGAGATTTGACAACACTAACTCAAGCAATAACATAATATATAAATTCTATATGGATAGTTAGAAAATGCCCAAGGTTTCCAGTAAAAAAAGTTCTTAAACTGAAAGCTTTTAAGGTCTATATGAAATACATGCTGACACTTTCAAAAAGGCCTTCACTTGTTTTCAAACTGCACCCCTTATAGACATTTTAGTATATATCTCATGGAATTCAAAAGAATACGAATCGAGAATATTATTCACAGGAAACGTTTTTCAATTACGGAATAATTATTATTGCTCGTATTACAAATTTATAAGGTAGTATTTATCGCCATTTTGAACGCTGACTCTTAAACCAATTGAATAAATGTATCTTAACAAATAAAAAATAACAGCATCGCTTGCTATATACGAGTAGGTACTTCCCTGTCCCTGCTTTGTATTATAAAACGTACATGTTATAATATTTACTATTCACCTTTCATCTTTCCTACCATCATTATATTCAATTTTTAATTATTAATTATTTTTATTGAGATTTAAAAACCTCATTTTAAAATGTAGAATAATATTAACAAATCTTTAATTTGAGATATGATATCCATTAAGATGACATAAATTGAGCTGGTCTCATTAGCTAAGTTGGTTAAGCAGATGCCCCGGATAGGCAGAGGTCCTGGGTTCGAGTCCCAGACGTGACTGAAATCTTTTTATTTTCTGTCGTTTTTTTCCGTTTTCACGTTTCATTTAAGTTGTATTAATATTATTTTCTACGATCATCAATATATTATTACTCAAGTGGTGGATACTCTTAGTATCTTCCTGGTGGAAGCTGGGATTTGTATAGGCAGTTTCTTCCTTCCCAATCTTGCCCTCGCCATCTCATCCCCTCCCCGCCGGAGTTTGGGAGGAGATGAAGCTCCTGTTCAGTATTCAAAAAAAATAAATTATAATAACAACAAAATTATTATTACATTCGACCAAGAAATCAAAACTCCCTTCCCTTACTTTTCTAGAGAACCCCTTGAGCTCTGATGCTGTGTACTCAGTGCACAGGGTGCACATTTAGAATTGGGTAATTTTTACGTTGGATAAAAATTAGTAGATAAAATTATTTATTAAAAATACGTATGTACCACGTACATAAGTAAAGAATGGTGTATGAGTGCTGAAAACGGGAAAAAAAACATCGGCTACGCACGAAACACGTGATACGTATTTTACAGTCGGCAGACTGTCGACTACTACTAACGACCACGCATGGTGGTACGGTGAGTAAAACCCCGTGTACCCTACTTGCTCACTACCGCACCACTCGGCAAGTTATCAACGTACATATATTATATTGACTATTTTTTTCCCCAATTTTTCCATAAAACGTGTTTTTCTCTTCGTTCAATAAATACTTGAATATTTTAATTGTTTTTTCAAATTCATAATTTTATTGCTGAGGAACACTCAAAATATGAACTGCATTTTTTTTTGTATTTACAAATAAATTGAATTAATTAGAAAAGTGTCAAATCAGTTGACAGCACCAGCAAGTTAGGGTTTCAATTTCGCCTATGAGACTACATAATAGACCACACATATTGCACATAACGGTGAAAATTGAAAAAAAAATTATCTCATTGAAAACCATCGAATTATAAAAATACTTCTATCGAAATAATGTTTGAAAATATTTTGAACCAGTCATATTTTTCCGTTCGTTTATTTCATCAGTATCAAATTTGGCAATCTGCCAAAGATAATTGATTGAACCATTCAACTAATTTATTCCAATTACAGGGGGCAGAAATATAAGTAAACGATGATTAATAATTACGATGAATAAGGGGGTATTTCTTTGTTTCAGAGTCGGCTTTTGGCTCGTGCGGATCAGTACAGTGATTCGTCAATTTGAAACCAACTCGCAAACGTTGTTTTCTTTTCCTAATGCCTCCCGGGTTCTCATTTACCCGGGGGAATAGCGTAACAATCCGCCGCGAGATGAAAGCTTACTTGTGTTTTATTTTTATTTATGATGCTGTGTTTACCTACGTGCGATGTTAAAGGTTAAATTGGTTAACTTGCATACATGTAGCCAAGTAAAACCTAACGGAGGCTACCATTCGAGCCAGTTTGTGAGATAAATTACGAAAGCAAAATACACGCAATAGTAAATGATTTAATAAATTAATAAAAATTACTTTGTAAACACCACTTTATATGAATATCAACATGTTTCAAAAGCGAAGCTTTCCTCATCAGGATATACGAGTACAAAATTCTAAAAAATAATAATGCCAAGAATAAACAAATAATAAACATAAACAAAAATTGATTAAAGTAGGTAAGCAATTAATCAAAAATGTTTACATAAAAAAATATATATATTGAATAACAAATTTATTCTAGAAATTATTTTTAATATTAATGTCAATAAAATCTAAGAAATAACAATAATGGTTATTATTATAAAAATGTGCGTTAATAATATTAAAAAAATAAATTATTTATGTTATTTAATTGAATATTAACACTTCAAATTTCGGAAATTTCAAATTTATCTAATTGGAAATCGGCTGTATTCGTACGTAAAAATTTTAAACATTTATTTATATCAAAAGAATGATTTCTTTCCAAAATATGGTTGGCAATTCAAATTCGAATTCCACAGAGTAAATTTTAATAACGCCACAAAGTGAATTCCGATCTTTTGAAGAAATTGTAAATGATTTAAATTAATTGAAAAATTTAATACATAAATTTATTTTAAATGTCAACGTAAAATGATGGTGAAAATAAATTACTGTTAAGGAGAAATTCTAATTATTATCTTTTATATTTTGTTGGAACTTCTGTTTATGTACAACTGTATAACTATATGAGACGGTGAGATTGCGCATAGTATTGAAATATGGTATTATCTTATGGGGCAGGGCTAACGATAATATTTTAAATTTACTCATTAGAACACAATAAGCCATTATGAAAATTATACTTAAAGTCCCTGTAAGAACTATCACTGACGAAATCTTTAACAAACTTCATGTCAACAAAAAAATTATACTCTAAAACAATACTACTTTACATTTATAAATACAAAACACAAGAAATAACGACAATCACATATATTAGAAACACTATATCTCAGAGTCAAAAATACATACAACAAGGAACCACAAACACAACATTTGGATAAAAAAAAACTTAAACTATGGCACTAAACTCTACAACAAAATCCCACTATCCATTAAAAATGACAACAACCATAATAAATTTAAAAATCAATTAAAATACTGGATACTTTACATAGGGAAATCTGAAATAGGAAATATATTAACACCAAATACAGACTAACACCAAAACCACTCAACTGCACTTAAAACACCTCATATTAAAATTATTTTTTTCATCAAGCATATCAATTTATTATAATAGTAATTTAATATTTTGTAAATGAAATCCTCAGCACGGGAAATCCCAGTGAGGATATCATTATTTGTTATTTTGTTATAAAAAAAAAAGATAATAAAACATTAATAATATTATTATTATTCTCCCCATGTCCTGGATTACAAAAAAAAAGTATTATAATTATTAGCAGCTTGTCGCTCCTTGGACAAACACCCAGATGCGCACGCATGTCGTTAGAAACTGTTTCCGCAATATAAGGGAGTTAGTAAGCGGCATATCTGCAGTTTTTCAGGTAAAAGTTTACCAAATTTAATAGGTTAAAGGACATCTAGCCATAAAAAAGATAAAGTAATGCATCTTTAACATCACAATAAGTCAAATTTGTTTTAAATCTAGAGCAGGAATCATTTTTGTCAAATTAACTGAAATTCCGTGATAATGTAATGAAAAAATGATAATGTAACCCATATTTTTATTCACTAACAACCCATCACACCGCCAAACAACTCGATCTTGGCATACACTACTTGCTTCATTCACGTTCATACATCATCGCATATATTCTCTTCTATTATTCCGACTTGTGACATGGTCCGACTCAAGTATTTGATTCACTCGATGGTGACATGTCTTCCTCGGGCGTCCCCAACTTCTTCTTCCATTCACATTTGCGTCATATATTCCACATAAACTCCTTTCTTTGTTCATTCGTTCTACATGCCTAAACCATCTAAGCGTCCCTATCTTAATCTTACTCATAACGCTTAAATCAGTCTTGCATTCTTTACAAATCTCAATATTTTTCACATGATCATACATGGTTTAATCACATTCGTCTCAGAGATCTCATTTTTACAGCATTCAGTCTATTTTAATTATTCCTCTACCAGTTCCATGCCTCACTGCCATGCATCAAGGTTAATATCAACACTCCATTGTGGTCTGCTGGCTTCGCTTCTTTGGTCATTTTTTTGTTAGCGCCAACCGGAGTTTCCTGCATCACCATTTCCTTCCTTCAATATCCCTCATCAGTCTTTTCATCTCTCGTAAACATACTTCCCAAATGCACAAACTCATCTACCTCCATCAAGTATTCATCATTCACAACTTTATTGCACGCTCTTTTCGTACTCTCTCTTTCAAACACCATGACTTTAGACTGAGTATTATTCACTATTAATTATTATTCCAAATATTCTGTACTTCTGTACAATTGCAGACCGAAAAAATTTCTTTTCCCATAAATCCCGATTTTTTTTCATAAACTAACGATTTTTTGATACGCATAAAAATGTTTTATTTTTCTTGCTTCAAATTTCAGAAACCATTTACGTTTCAGAAAATCGTGGTTTTACGAGTACTTTCGTTTCTTTTTATTTTAACTTTATACAATTTCTTTCCTGGGCTTTATGACTACTTACCTCAACCTATAAACTTTGCACTATTTATAATTTCTTGAAATGCTTTGTAACTTTGTGGCATCATTATTAATTATATAAATTGAAAATACACTTTGTATATACCACTTTACTTAAAATATATAAATATTTCTACATGTTTCGATAGCAATGCTATCATCTTCAGGAATAAATTAATACTAAAAAATAATTTCAAGTATAGAAAAATGATATAAAATTTAAAACAATAATTTAAGAATATACAAAATATGAGCATAAACAAAAATGAATTAAAGTAGGTAAGTAACAGATTAAAAATGTTAATGACAAAATAATTATAAAACATTGAATAATACATTTAAATTATAAATATAAATAAAAATTATCATTATTAATATTAATATGAAAATAAATTTAAGAGATAGCTATTTTTAAAAAATATTTGATTATTTATTAAATTTAATTCGCTATTAACACTTTTTCTTATTTCTAAAATTTCAAATTTATCTAATTGTAAACCAGTTGTATTTGTATGTAAAACTTTTAAACCTTTATTTATATCAAACGAATGATTGGTTTCTAAAATATGATTTGCAAATTCAGAATAGTTGTTATTATTTAAACATCTTAGGTGTTCCTTAACCCTAATACTGAAATTTCTACAAGTCTTTCCGATGTAAAAATAGTTGCAATCATTACAAATCAATTTATATACTCCCGATTTATTCAAAATATTATCTTTATCTTTGTTATTTAAAATGTATTTTTTAATTTATTATTGGTATAAAAAGCTGGTTGGATAGTATTTGGCAAGTTTTTAATTATTAAATTTGCGGTATTGTTATTTAAAAATAATATTTTTCTCCACTGTTTATTAACATCAGTTATTTGTGGATATACATAAGATTTAATAAATTTGCACTATTTTTTTTTTTATGAATAATATTATATTTACTGCTAAATAAAACATTTTTATATTTTAAAATGTCTGTAGTACCGTAGAACCTCGCTGAAAGGTAACATTTATACATAAGACATTGCAAAGGGTAATCGCATTAATTTGCGCAGAGGTCTGGCAGATGTTTTCCAGTGAAATATATTAGCTTTTTATCAAAGGAAAGGATTAACTATTTAGAACCTTTGGCAACAACTCGGAAAGAGCACTCACAACATTAATTAAACATGTGAGCAGCTTGAATTTCCGGAAAATTAACGCGGCACTGCCTTCTGTAGCCTTCCCGCCCTGCGCAGCTATGTGCAGGTCAGGAATGATGGCCAGTGAACGAGCTGAAAGGAGTAAAGTTTTGTCAGGAGCAAACCTGAACATTCATTGCACTGGTTCCTGAAATCCTCTCTTCAATTCTATTCGTGGAATTTATTGAAATATCCTTCACAGGGGTGGAATTTAAAACATTTTAGTGTGAATTCCGATGTTTTCAATTTTTTTTTTTAAGTAAACTCCACACTACGAAAATAATTTCCCTCAGGGCCTGTATCATCTTTCGAGATGGTGTGTAGAGGGTAATTTTAAGGAGAGGAAGTTCTGGGAAGGAAAGAGGTATGAGGAGTGGGTAGAAATCGGGGGTCTGTGAGTCCAAGAGTGACGGATGTTTTAATCCATCCCTCCCACTGCTGTGCAAGGCAATGGGTCGAGAGAGCCCGGTTGGAGAGGGATCTCCCTCGACCGGCCTGTTCCGCTCCAGCGCACCACGCAGTTGCCAGGCAGACGCATCTGCCGCCAGGACCTGGACAAACACCCATGAACCCGGTCACCACTGCTAAGTCACCAAACGTGAAACATAAACCGTTTGAACCCAATTCATATGGGTTTCTGAAACTCGTACCTTTTTTTAAACCAATCTTCTCTGACTTCTTCAATAATCGCAAACTCGCCACTACCGTAGCTTCTTCAGGGCAGTGTAATACTAAACTTTGAACTAAGATACAAATGTGTTATAAATTGATAAAAACAGGCGAGTGAAGGGCCAAGGGTGGGAGGGGAGCAGGTACCGGACCGGGAATGGCGTGTGCTTTGCTTAGTGTAAATATTTTAAGGATTGAGCTATTATTAAAATTTATTAGATTATTAATGAGACTACTATTAGTGTTTTTGGCTATGCTTATTTCTATCAATCTATAACACATGTGTATATTAGTTCATAGTTTAGTATTATACTGCCCTGGAGAAGCTACGGTAGTGGCGAAACCCGCTCGGCAAAAGTATATACCAAATAAAAGTGATGTAAACAAAGTTATTGTTTTATTTTTTTAAATAGTAAAATAGTGGTTATTTTTTTTTTATTATTATTTAGTCTTCTGTAAGTCACGTTGTCACCCAAAATAATTAATTTATTTTCTCAAAAATTAATGGTAATACTTGTAATATCTTTATTCCGGAATGTGGAGTGGTTTATACAATTCCACACATCTCTTGCATACAAGTAAGGATATAATAAGAATTTAAAAAGAGGGTAGTATAAAAAGAGAAAATATCAAACACACAATTGACAATTGAATTGAAAACATCATTGATTGGACGCTTTTACGTCACGCATAATGAATATCAAGAATTTTTCATATATTTTTTTCTGGAAATTAGCGTTCTGGTTTGCTTTTTCTTAATTCAAATACTGTACAAGAGTCCTAATTGTCCAGAACCCGTTGGTCTATGGTATCCGTAAATTTTACAGGGTTGATTGGAGTGGAGAGGGGAAGGAGATTAGGTGACAGCTAAAGCCATTTCAAATACTTTTTCCGATATACGTGGTAGACTTTCACCAGGTCTATAATGATAGAATCTCCCGCAAAAAATATTATTTATAATTAGTTTTAATGAGCGAAAAAATACATAATTATTTGATTTTATTATGCAAGCATTGCAAGGTTGCCCTCTCAACAAAATGTTTATGTTAGAGCAAACTAAAACAAAAAACATTTCTGGAACGAAAAAGTCTATGATAATAATAATAATAATAATCGGACCATTTCTATAGCGCCGCTTTTGTGAAAAATCACCTCAGGGGCGCTGTTCAAATATTACTTCCTATTCTTATATTTCGTCTATTCTACGAACTTATTATTATTATTATTTATTTTACATTTATTTTCTCTTTTTGGACAGGCTATCATTACACATTATTTATAGACCATATAAAGAGATGCAGTTAAATTATCAAAACTAAATTTAATGTTAAATTGAAAAAAAAAGAAGCTAACTGTATTTATTTCTTACGATATATTGCAAGACGGTAATACAAATGATAGAGTGATTGTTTCCATTATATTCAAGAATGTATTTAAGTTAAGACAAATAATTATTATCCATATTTTTTAGGATAAATAACACAGGATACTCTTAAAAGGGTGGAGCGGCGGGGGAGGATGGTGGCCAGGGGAATTGATCCATAGGGCCCTCAAAATCTTCTTTCACTTGGTGACGCCCCTGGGCGGCGTGACGGGACGGATTGGTGTTGGTCTGCACGTACGCCAGGTGGGGCTTGTCGGCCGGCTTCAGGATCCGGAAGGAGCGCTTCAGCGTGTCGTCCACTGACATCATTGCTCCTGCGTTATCATATTCCCCGCAGTAGAAATGGGTGACCAGTTGCTTCTTGGCAAAGAACTCATACCCGTCCTCTACCACCTGATGCACCCGGCAGATCAGGTCAAAGTCGTGCTTGTTGAGGAACTTGGCCACTATCTCAATGACGAAGGTAAAGGCTCGTTCTCGCCCCAGCTGGCGGTGTCCTTGTTGGGGTCGGACCACAGCAGGTCGGTCCACAGCAGGTCGCAGAGCATCCCACTTCCCGGTTGTATAAAATATGTTTTACAACCACCGTAGCCCGAATAGCCGTTTCTTTGATGAATTATTTATTCACATAAAAAAAAGTAAAACTGTTTTGCACCTATTTCCCATGAATTTGATTAAATTCTAATTAAAGAGAATACTGGTGCTTAGATAGAAGACCAAACTTATGAAAATTTAACCAGCAATGCGACACTTGGATGCAATCTCGGCTCTTGGAATCTCTCAGTTAAATCAGGGCCTTTGTAACCTAAAGCATGATTTATTATCTGCATTTGTAGAGGGAACTTAATAACTAGAGCAGGGGCGGCTCGTGACATTTTGGTGTACTAGAATCCTTATATTGAAAAAACTGCGTTATTGGTGTTGTTTTAACCGGAAACGTTTTTGTTTTGTATTAAGATTTTTAAGTTAGTGTGTTTAATTGACTCTTGTGCGGTACAAAGAAAAAAAATGTATGTATATAATGTTTTTTTTATAAAATAGCCTTGTACACGTTTGTAACCATCGTAAATAAAAACATGCGTTTTGTATAGGTCGATAGTGATGTTTATCGATAAGTAGACTTCATGTATTAAAAAAAACATCTACCAGGCTTATATATAATTTTTTTTTTCATGTTTAAAAAATTTGGTAATAATTTTCATTGTTCAATTTTAAAACCAGTCACGCGTAATAACAAACAAATAATTTTTAATAAACAAACCTTGATTTTTTAAATTGAATAATAATAGCTAATATTCAATTTTAAACACAAATTCAGCTCGAACACAATAAAAAAATTATAATTATAAACATGAGATTTTTACGAATAACGCCTTGATGATAGACCGTTTTTTAGTTTCGTTCATTTGCTTGGAATGATTTAACCAATCATCGCCTTCCTCGCGATTTTCAACCCTTTATCCCATCTTTAAATCAAGCCGAGAACCCATTACTTCGTAAATGTATACTTTCAGTTTTGTTGAACTTGACGCCTTTCTTCTGGAAAATTTTATATATTTATACAATACAGTTATTCTGCTAGCATTACATCTATCACAGTGTTAAATACTCTCAGTATTTCCCTTGTGAAAGGCCACCATTCAGAAACGAATCGTTGTTTTAAATTGCTCTAGCCATATTGAGTAACCAGAGGCCCGATTCCAGTTCTATTAAATGATAAGACATTGTCCCTATCGTTAGGGTTAAAGACATTTTGCTTATCTTTAGATAACGAGCCAATAGTAATATATAACATATCAGCGTCTCTCAGAAGCTTGCGGTACTATCAACGGCCTCCATAGTCGAGGGGTAAGGCTCTCGACTACGAATCCGAGACGCGGGTTCAAATCCCGGCGTGCGCAAGTAAATTTTATTTCATTAATTTGTATTGTTTCACAATTAATTAATTAAAAATAATGTATGGTATATTTGCGCACGTTCCAGAGTGGAAGATACTCTCAGTATCGCCCTGGTGAAAGACCACCATCCAAAATTGAAAAGTTGCTTGAAATGGCTTTTAGCTGTTTTTGGTGACCAGATCTGTATAGCCAGGTATTTCCCTATTTCCCCACCTCCCTCTTCCCCTTCTCCTTCCCCTCCCCAATACCTTCAGCCTCACAACATTCCCCAATTGTGAATGCCATAGTCTCACTGGCTCCAGACGGTTGGGAGCAGTTGGTACTCTTGTGCGGTATTCATATAAAAAAAAATAAACGGATATTATTGGTGATTCAAGAACAGTATTTCCGATACACCAACGAAACATATGTTTCAATCACTTTTTTTCAATGTCCCGAAACCGGTTGGCGTGGATATTTGTAGATATTTTATTTTATTTTAATTTTACTACATAAAACAGGCAATATGCACAAAACTTACGTACATGAATGTTGAAATATATAAAATGATATAAATAAAGTGTAACCATACCAACAAAATTAGGGTTCTCTTAATAATGTTCTACCACACAAGCAACTGTATTCCAAAATAAATTTGTTTATGAAAAAAAATGGGTAAAAATCTAAAAAAAACCCTCATAAAATAAGTAAAATTAAGAAAATATGAAAAATTTTCTAAATTTTGAACAGCTGTATCATAGATTCAAGTATTTAATCTACAGAAACCGTTTTAGTGTCAATTTGTCAAAAAATACGTTACATTAAATAATGCACAACAGCCTTTTGCTGAATAATTAGTTCTTCGCGTTCGAAATTGATAAAAACTCAACAAAGGTAAATAAATTCGCAGATTTTTTACAAAGATCCGGGTCTGGCGAGGTCTAAAATTAGATTTATCAAATAGTCTTCACCATATACAGCATTCGAAAATCTTATAACTACCCCTTAAGTAATTTAAATGTAATAATGTTTTTTTTAGCTTCAATAATAATTGTGTTATTTTCACGGTTTTTACATTAATTTAAACCACTTTTATTTTTGAACATCGCAATTTCGTTAATTCTGTTAAAAAATCTATTAAATATTGTCAGTTTTATACGACGAATATTTCACTAATAATGTTTAAAGTGAATTCTTTCGATAATATTGAGTTTTTCTTTTGTTAAAACTACGCAAATATCGATATGTTCAAAGAATGTCAATCTCTGAACGTCAGCTGTCATCCGAGAGAACCGGAACGGCAGTGCATCAATAAGTCTTTAAGCCTAAAGAGAAGGACAGTATCTTATTCTTAAAAATAACCGAAATCAGGCTCCATATCTTATTAACCAGGTACCTACCTACTCTCTTTCACATACACAACTTCTTCAATCTGATTAAATAGGTACCCCAAATTGAGTTTTCCACATTCCCACTGGTTCTAGGGAGTTGGGACTCTTGTGCGCTAATCATATAAAAAAACTGTACTCATCACCTAAATCAGTGACTGGATAAATCAACACATGTATGAATCGGCACATTATTTTAAATATAAATAAAGTCATTAATAGGACGAAAAAAAAACTAGAACTAAAACCTAATCTTACCTAACCAAATTAATCATTTTTTTAATAAAAAAATTAATTTTAAAAAATTATTACCTAAAACACCAAAAATGATTTTTTTTAAATAAATCTTGTGTCTCTCAATATTAAGAAAATATATCTATGTAGTCTTGTACTTTACATCCCAACCTTCCACTTGCTTATTCTCAAGCCTGTTTCATGTTTTTCCGCCTCATAACATTCCCCAATTAGAATAGCCAAAATCCCACTGTCTACGTGCAGAAGCCCCATCGTGTGGTTTACTCATTAAAATATATACAGAGGGGTATCGCCACGAAACCTAAAGAAGCGCATATTTATGTACAAAAACCATTTTCGCTATCAAAAACAGTTCTCAAAGGAAAAAATACAATAAAACATACAAACAAGAATTCTTAGGGTGAAATTTATGTGATTCTGAAGAAGAAACATACAAATAACTTATCGCCTTCACGTGTTGTGCGTGGGTGTGCAAAAAAATGTCAAACATATTTTAAATATTTTCGTATTTTTCACACTGGCTTTTGTACACGACTGGCGTTTTGTTCATATGTATATTTTAGTTTTCAACACTAACCTTGATGATGAACGATGTTTTTTGTGGAATAATTTCCATCTGCCTATTTTAGATACCGAACTTATGATTTTCCGACATTAAATTCACAATTACTTAAATAATTGATTCCTGTCATATTAAACGATTGACCTTATATTGAAATTCAACTTTTTTTTTTATAGAACCAATTTAAACATATCTTATTTTAATTTTAACCCTTCGACAACTGAATTATTGTTTTCCACGTGTTTGGCATTTAAATTTTAGCACTTAAATTTTCGGTGAAATTATTTTTTTTTTATTATTTTACAATTTCAAGAAAACAAATCTTACACACAAACAATTGCTTCATTTTCAAAAAAATCATTCACTGTTTAACGTGAATATATATATGAAAACAACATAATGCGAAGTTAAATTAACTGCCCCATCCATACGAACGTACGTGATACGGTCGCTATATTATCGCCCGAACGCAACAAGCCGTATCCCGTACGTTCGGGTACAAAAACACACAAAAAATTCGTATAAATCGAGTTTTTTCCTCCATCATCTCGTTTAGTATTTCAGGTCAGCCGAAGCTACGGATGCGTTCGGGTATTTTCGTCACTCCCATAAAAGTTACGTCACTAGTTACAGGTATTATTATTGCGAAATCTAATTTTTAAAAAAAACGATGTTTTTTAACTAAAGAACAGGCGGTTAATAATGGATTCCAGTCCGAGTACGACCGCCAAAACGAGACCTGTTCCTGTATTTATTGTGGATTAAGATTGCGCCTAGCATAAAAAAGGCCTAGAGATGATTATAAAACAAAAACTTTACTAGTTAGTCGTTAAGGAAAAAAATCACAAAGTTCGTGGTAATTTTAATTAACTAAAATTTTCATTGTTGGTATGTGTAGCGTTTCTGTAATTTATAAGTCAATTTTCATACTTAGGACCAAAATTATCATCATACCCAATACATGGAAAATGAAAAGTACAAATGTCCTGGGTAAACTGATTAATGTTTGGCTTCTCCATTTAGGGGGGGTCAAAAGCGAACATATGCTGATTAATAGATATGTACAATTTTAATGAATCCTTCATATGCAATACATTATTACTTTACACTAAACTAAAAAATGCATGTCGCACTTTAAAAACAACTCAATTTAGACTATTTTATATTCTTTCGTGTATACTGTATATGTATATTAATATGAACTAAAGTTGTCAATTTGACTGTCCTAAAACGGGATTTGTTCCTACTTGGACAGTCAAAGCCTTCATAAATATTTTTCTTAAATAACGTGTGTTTCAAAAAAAATCTAATAAAAATAAAATAAAAAATAAAAAAATTTAAAAATACATAATTTTTTTTTTACATATATTGATATATTCCCGAGAATGACAACATTGCTGTCAACACATGTAGAGATATTTATTTATTTTTGATAAAAGTGGTGTAAACACAGTACATTTTCAATTATTTAATTAATAATGACGCCACGGGGTTACCAATCGTTTGAAGAAATTATAAATATTATTACTATTATTAAGTTACTGACCAGTCAGTGGCTGCGGTGGCATCGCTTCTGGGTCGCAACCAGGCGTTGTGAGCTAGCTAAAGTCCTTCATCATGAAACAAGCAACATTTTCCGTTTATTGTGATGGTGGTACGAGATTTTAAAATATTGTCAAGTTATTTGTAACCTGTGAATGTTTGTATTTCTTTTATAAAGCCAATTTATGTGTTCATATTATAATTATGGCAAACCACAAAGGCGTAAAAATAGCCATTTTTTTCATTTGACGAGATTAATAAAATATTAAAAAAAGCATTAATTAAGTTTTTTCTATATTTTTAGTGAAACTTTCAAAGCATCATACCTTGGAAATAAAACCAAACTATGTGAAAAAGTTTGGGTGGACAGTTGTTTAGACAAATATATTGAAAATTGCGTCAGAACATAATGTTAAAGTTCCATACCACCAAAGTGCTCCGGCGTTGGCAAGGGTTTTAGTCATACAAACAAAATACACAACATGTAATTATTATACAGATTGAATTTTCAAAGCACGGGCGGCACTAACGAAGCTGAATTGTCTATTGCGCAAATAGTGTTTCACTCGTTACCAAAATGCAATTGAAAACCGCTGGTATTTTTTTTATTGGAGCATTGTTTTTGGTTCGATGATGAGGTTCGTTAACTATTGATTCAATATCATGCTGGTTTTATTGAGAACTTAATATTTAAAACTAGAATCTAAGCTAGCAGTCCACAATGGAGTGCTGATACCAACCCTGGTGTATGGAAGTCAGGCATGGAACTGGAAGTGGAAGGATGAAAGTAGACTCAATGCTGTAGAAATGAAAGCCCTGAGGGGTATGCATAGTAAAACTATGTATGACCGTGTGATAGACGTTGAGATTGCAAATAATGCAAGGTTTATGTCTGCGTAATGGTTAAGATTAAGGAAGGAACGCTTAGATTGGGTTGGGCATGTAGAGCTAATAAACGAAGTGAGGAGAATATATGATGGGAATGTGAAGGAAAAAAAAAACCGAGAAAGACATGGCACGATCGAGTGCACTAAATACTTGAATCAAGATTCAAAATTATAGAAAAGTGTGTATGAGATGATCTATGAATGTGAATGAAGCAAGGATTGTGTGTCAAAACCGAGTTATTTGGCGATCTGTCCTCTCTGTCAATCCTCGCGAGGAAAATATATTCGCAATGTGACATTTCCACACTACAGGAGTATAATTTTTGTTCTTTAAGGTAAGCTGCTCTCGGCTAAAAAATAAATAATTAAGCCATCAGCAGGAAAAACAAAGTGTATGAAATCATTTGTGACTATAGTAGTGTATTCGAGCCTTTCTATCAATGTTTAAGTATTCATTGCCTCACTTGCTCAGTGGGAGCGACGCACGAGCGTTGTGCGGCACAATCTGGATGCAGCCTTTGGAGTATAACGTGGGGGTCGTAGGACATAGGTTATTCAGTTAATCAGATAATAATACCAAAGATAGATAAAACCATCCCTTTCGAAGCATGTAGATATTTATGTGTATTTATAAAGTGGTGAAAACAAAGCCTATTTTTAAATTAATTTATTAATAATGACGCAAAAAGTGAATACCAATCGTTTGTAGTAATTATAGATAAAACCTTTTAATAAAATTGGAATCATTAATCCGATTATGAATGGTGATTCCTCATCTGGGCTCTGTAACAATCTGCGAGAAGAGCGGTTTAGTTCCTTGACTATGGAACCATAGGTTGGAGGTTCGATACCTGTCTTGCAAAAAATTTTAAGAAAAGTGTATTGTAGCATAAAATTAATGTAAAAAACATCAAACGTATACATTTTTTAAATATTATCCCCACACATTGGGCCAAACCTAACCGCATGAAGCCGGGAACCCCAACTAAGTCATCAAACATACTAAACCACTTGAGGTGACCTATATAAATGTGTACATATACCTGCCTCACAAATTTACACATTCCGGAGTGGCAGATCAGTATCGCCCTGGCAAAAGACCATCATTCAGAACCATTTATTGAAGTGATTATTTAGGTACATCCCAACCGACGTTTTCTTTCCGACGCTTTAATCCTTACTTCTTTCAACCTGAAACATTCCACAAATCGGGATGTCATAATCCCGCCGCGCCGGCTCCAAGCACTTGGAACTATTAAATGAAATCACATAAAAATGAGCCAAAGATAGCTATTCCACTTTGCTAATGTTGAACATATCTATGGTAATTGCTAGCAAATTACAAATTATGGTATTCTCTTCCCATGCATGAAATTGATCTTCTGCTCCGGATCGAAGTACAAAGCATTTATAAAATATTATTTATTTGTGTGTAAAACTAGTTCTTATCCGTGTTTCGTCGAGTTATTAACCCGTAACCTTTGAGCTTAGAGCCAAGGATCTTACACTACTTTCACAAAGGTCGTCTAGGTTAATAGCGTCTCCAAAGTTGTGGAAGTTTATCAGGTGAAACTAATAATTTGGGAAGAGAATTAAAAAGACATTAGCGCGAACCACGTCGCCTCGATACGCCGACCTGGTAATACGCGCGTTATGCTGTCGATGTATAGGTACCTATCCTTGATAGTTTCCTTGCTAGAATAATAAGATTCTTGGGTCTTAGCCCAATCATCAGTGGTTCTAATCCCGCTGATAGAAAAATATTGCTTTGTTCATTCAATTGAACCTATTTTGGAAAATACTGTTAATATCGCCCTTGTAAACACAATGAAAAGTTTGTTTAAAAAAACTGTCATTATATTTAATACAAATGAGTTTTTTCTAAGCGTCTTCTTCTATCTATCCCCTTTTCATTCCTTCTTTTTTTCCTTCCGCCTCAAAACATGTTCTCTGAAATTGAGACTTCGATAGACCCATTGGTTCCGGGTAGTTGTAGTGTCACATAATGAATAAAGTTGAATATTCAAGTAAAACTCCGGATTTTTTAAGTATTCATAATATATGCGAATTATAAATAAACTAACAAACAGAAATAAATAAACTAACAAGCCCGTATTCTCACTTGACGCATACAGAATTCCGACATTGAGGGGGGAGTTTCTTCAGAGATAACTACCTCTTCTTTTACGCATTATTCGGCCGGCTGAATAAGTGATGTGAGAGATACCAGCGCTCCGTGAAAGCCTCCTACATAGCCTCCTGCCTACTGCAAGGCACACAGAGATATACATATTGTATGGGTCCACTAAAGGTTGTGTCCCTTTATAATACCTGGTCGGGGAGTTCTGATGTACGGTGATGACTCGCCGGCCAGGGGTTGTATTGGTGGGAAACAGCGCGGTGGGGAAAACGGAGACTGTATATAATGTAGGTAGGTACATATAGTTAAGTTACGAAAACAGGTTGTGTAGGAAGAAATTATGATTGTGAATTGAATTTAAATTAATATTGACAATTAAATGTCAAATAACGTTCATTGGTAAATATCCGAATATTGGTTATTTTCTTTTTTTATTCCATATAAATATTAACACTCGCCCATTTTGAAATCATATAAAATACAGCAAATTAAATTTGACAGATGTTCAACGTTCAAAGTTCAATCTTCAAAGTTCAAAATTCAATGTTCAAAGTTCAAAGTTCTAATTCAAATTTCAAAGTTTAAGGTTTCAAAGTTCAATGTTTCAAAGTTTGACAAATATGACGAATAAGAAAGCTAAAAATGGTTGCACTGACTTGGAAAGAGGACATGGAAACTGTGTTTGTCATAAAATAAGAAGATTCATAGAATTTTTTATTCAATATTCATCAACTGTTAAATAATAAGAAAGAATATTTCTAAATGTGTTGAATTCTCTATGAATCCCGGTATTCTTAAAATCCAACTTTTTCATTAGTTACTTAATATGTAGATTCACAAATATCCAAAGAAAAAAAATTATATTTTCTATTTTCCATGATGCTTCCACCCCTTTCACCAATCAAAATATTCAACTTTCAAGCTACTATTTATCTACACCTAGAATTATTTTTTTCTACTTAACTGTGGATAACAGGGCAAAAAAAACTACCGTCTTTTATGCAATAAATATTATAGTGCAACTTCATACAAATACGCGATAGACAAAATAGAACCGTGTAAAAAGAGGGATCACAGAACAAACAGGTTTGTTGAATTACGTTTATACGTATGGGGAGAGGAAATCCTATTAGCGAAAAGTTGGGAAATTATACAGATATTCCATGTATTCACGTAAGTAGGGATCGTCGTCAACAGCGCCATTTGTATTGTTAACTTTTGAATTTCGTTTGAGGTTATTTTTGTAGGGGGTGACTTTATTTGGAAGCACGTTTTAATTAACTTTATTTCGCTTGTGTTAAATGTTTTAAAATCAAATAAAGGCTACCGAATCACTGGCAATTTATAAATGACATAAATAAAATTCGCTATACCACTCAGAACACAATAATCTTGTGTACATAATATGTATTTTCAAATAAAAGTTTAGGGGTTCAAATAAATATAGTTTTAATAGTACTTTTTTTTTATATTTCAAATGGGTTTTTTAAAAAGAAACTCAACTTTTTCATCAAAGTCTTGTTTTTTAACATATCAACCACAGAAAAGGGTTTAAATTCCCGTTTTAAAGATATTAAACATCAACATCGTTCAATCATAGAAATAATTCAATTACTTTCGATGGTTCTCTATGCGGCGTTTTTCTTCTGCTAAAAAGAGACCGATAAAAAATATTCCTATACTCTTGACTTAAGAGAGGCGTTACGACAAAAGTTCCGCAGTGTTTGAGTGTTTCTTTGCCCATTTCTTGTATAAACTCCTCTACCTATAGCAAATTTTCCATTTGTGAACAACTCTATACCACGCCACCCAAACTAGTTGCAAAAGTAAGTTCAAATTAATAAAAAAAACATTGAATATTTTTTGGATTTCAAAAGTTAATGGCATTCAACCTAAAGCGACAAACTCCGAAGCATTTTTTCAATCTCCTCTAAGAAAACAGGACATTATTTTAGTTGAGTGCCCCTTAAACCTTTTCCTTGAATAAGCGCATTAAATGTCACTGGCGGGTGTAAATATGTGATTGAAAGTAAAACATAAAAAAAGATTCCCACTCTAAATTTAGAGCTTTCAGTTACTTGGATATTAAAGCTCTCCTGGATATCGAGGTTTTCATTTACGTCGCAAAGTGCCATGTTTTTTTTACCGGAAGCTTACTTATTTTGTACTAAATTTATTTATATTAAATTCGTTGTTTTTGAACATCTTACCGAAATGCAATACGTGTATTCCATTGAAAATTTGGTTTTATTTAATAATGCAGGTATAACCAAAGGTCTATTCACATTTACCAGCAACGTACACTACAGAAAAGTACAATACAGACACGACAGCATTAGTTGCCCACATTATCTATGAACACATTCATGTTTAAGCGAAACGTATCCGCATATGCACGGGTCAGCACCATCCGAAATCGTTGGCTAGAATATTTTAACGTTATTGGTATGAACACATACCGCTAGCACCGCCATCTTCGTCTGTTGATGTCATTAGATGCATATATTGCTAAAACAGAGAAGATGGATAACGATAAATGCATTGAATTGTTCAAGGAATTTAGGTTATAAAATAATAATAATAATACACATGGGAATAGGATAATAAAATCTTCAAACACGTTTGACGGACACTACCGCTTAGTTGACAGTTCAGTTGACAGCCGTACTCGCGTCTGTGCTGTACTGTTCTGCACTGTGAGGTGCTGGTAGATGTGAATAGACTTTTAATAGATGTCAGGACGAATATCGCAATAACAGATGAATTTCACGTACCAATATTACAATGCCAGAATTACACACGGACGAACTGCACATGTACGAAATTACACAGAGAGAATTAACCTACTGGATTTACGCACTATAAAAATATTATTTTTTAATTTTTAATTTATTAAAGTGTGTGTTAAAAAAATTTCGTATTGAAGAAAAACACAAAAATTTGGTTTGACAGAACACCTGCCTAATTTAATATTTTCTTATAATATGCGCCAAAACATTAAATTAAGTCAATCAAATGAAACACTCAAACATTGTTTTAACCACATTTATTTTATAAGCCTACCGGTTTCGGAACAACCGTTCCATCGTCAGGGCAAATGTATACTGAACAATATTACAAAATTATGGACGAACATACATAGTAAATGGCACAGTGGGGGTGGAGGGTGAGGCTAGGGATTAGTAAAGAATGAGGGAAGAGATAGAGATTGAGGGAGAGGTGAAAGGAAACATATTTAGAATGGGGCTGTAAGATAGGTTTTTTGATTATTAATAAAATACTCATCATAATTGTATTAAATTAAGTCAATCACAATTTACGTGGACGGAAGATTTTAATAAAAATAAATAAAAAATAGTAAACATGTTTTCCAATAAAAGAAATTCTTCGACTTATCATCCACTTAAATAGTCACATTAAAAAAAAATGTCGGCAATATTCTCTGATTAAACATCCCACAACATTTTAATTTTCTTTACTATGCCCAAGGTATAACACCTCGATAAAATAACAAATCAATAAAACTTCTATAAAATCTGCGTAATTTCTTTCTGCTTACTTTAACTCTAAAATTTCCATTAAAAAATTCTACTTATACAATAATTTTAAAATTTCCATTAAATATAATAATTTGTTGGTGTTATAATAATTAATTTTCTAGTACTCTTATTAACTTAAATTACTCATATTACCCACACACAGGCAGCGCCCATATGAATTCCCATTTCTTACTATTATAATCTCAACAATGCATGTAAAAAATTATCTATAATTTATTTTCTAACTAGGAAAAAATAAAGGAAACATTTTTTTCTCTTTTATGTATATGTTACGTACCTATGACCTATCGAGGTTTTCAAAAGAAATTATAATATTAGTTAAATGTATGTGTTTTTCAACCTGTGAATTAATAGTGTAATTCTATATTATGGATAAATATTTTAGTGAAAATCTATTTTAAAATGTAAAAGGGACGTAATATGTTTTAATTTCCATTTGAAGAGTTGAAATAATTGTCAGTTTAAAAAAAAATTGTACGAATTGCGCACAAGACCCCCAACTGTCCGTAGCCAGCGGATGACATCCCAACTATGGCATCTCATATTGAAGCTTTTTGTAAAACTGAAGGAAGTGGTAGAGGCGGGAGACAAGGAAGCAATGTTGTCAAATACTTGGCTATTCAGGTCTGGTCACCAAACACGGCTTAAACTATTTCGAGCAATTCTGAATAGTGCTCTTTCACCAGCGCGATCTTTAGCCAATGTAACGGTAAACGTTGGATTTTTTTTTTCAAAATTTGAAACGAATGCCCATATTAATATATGGGACACACTGTGTGTGCCGTTGGGTTGGCAGACTAGATACTAGGCAGTCTGTGATAATATGGTCTAGGTAGCTTCATAATTGAAAGTTCACTACTTCAATACGCCTTCCGGACTGGGGAGACAGAAAATTGGCAACGAAATAGGCATGTTAAATGGAAAGAGAAAAGGCAAACTAAACTGCTAAATATTTGAAAAAGTATGGATAATACAAAAATACATAATAAATTATTTAAAGATATTTTTTTATTCAATTTATTTTTTATAACTTATTGAAGTTTGTAAACCTCCTTCTAATATTTAATCATTGAAGAAGATAATATTAATACATCCCAAATGAACCATGAAACCGAAAAAACAACAGAAAATAAAAAGATTTCAGTCGCATCTGGAACTTGAACCCAGGACCTCTACCTATCCGGGGAAACCACTTAACCAACTCAGCTAATGAGACCAGTTCAATTTACGCCATCTACACCGATATGATACTTCAAGTTCAAGACTTGTTAATATTATCCTCCATTTTTAAATCCCATATTATTGGCTGCTATCCTTATGATGATCGCAAAGTTCCACCCGAACACAATTGCAATCGGAATAGAGAGTCACGGATATACCTGTTTTAATAAAGCGGTGAATATAAAGTAACCTTTAATTCGTTTATTACACTATACAATCCTAGTATCTGGGGACTACGCCAAACTTTTTTTTAAATTTGTTAGGCGTAATGAAAAGGCAATGTAATCAAAATGGGAAATGGATTAGAACTTAGGTAGTACCATTTCATTCGTATTTTCTAACTAAACAAAACGTCACACATTTAAAAAGGGGTCTCAACTCCAAGTCATAATTTTTCACTGAGGAAAATGTAGGTAAACTTAGAAAAAAGCAGATAATTTTTTTCGTTTCTATTACGAAAAGATAAGTTGAATTTTCTTTACATCCTCTTAAGAATCCATGCAAATGATCAATATGCAGCCTCACTAGAATGCACAAATACATTTGTCCACACGTATCTTTACTTACGTAATGCGATTTTTTATCTTCGTTTTTTTTTATGCAGAAACGCGTCGGATAGCGAGATCTAGACCTAGATTCTGTGACTCGCTTTGCTAACATAAACCTCGTTTTCCGCGATAGAAATAGCTTAGGAACTAGTACAGAAATATCGGAAAACTGCACAAAAGTTGGGCAAAACTAACGACGTTCTATTTCAAAACCAACATTTGTCTCGACCACATCTTCTACCGCCTCTGACCGTACTCTCTCGTTTCATATATTACCCGACTTTTCATTGACCAGCCGAATATCTCCCGATGCCAAGTCACCAAAAAACTGAGTATTCCCACATAGTAGTAGTAATTGTACCAAAGATACCGATGTATTAATTGTTTTTTTTAATGAATTAAAAAATACACTTACTATTCACCACTTTATAAATATACATTGATATCCATATGTTTCGAAAGCAATGCTTTCATCGTCAGGAATATATGAATTCCAAAAAAATAATTTCATTGTATTAATTGTTTTTTGTAAATGAATTAAAAAATACACTTACTATTCACCACTTTATAAATATACATTGATATCCATATGTTTCGAAAGCAATGCTTTCATCGTCAGGAATATATGAATTCCAAAAAAATAATTTCATTGTATTAATTGTTTTTGTAAATGAATTAAAAAATACACTTACTATTCACCACTTTATAAACATACATTGATATCCATATGTTTCGAAAGCAATGCTTTCATCGTCAGGAATATATGAATTCCAAAAAAATAATTTCATTGTATTAATTGTTTTTGTAAATGAATTAAAAAATACACTTACTATTCACCACTTTATAAACATACATTGATATCCATATGTTTCGAAAGCAATGCTTTCATCGTCAGGAATATATGAATTCCAAAAAAATAATTTCATTGTATTAATTGTTTTTGTAAATGAATTAAAAAAATACACTTACTATTCACCACTTTATAAATATACATTGATATCCATGTGTTTCGAAAGCGATGCTTTCATCGTCAGGAATATATGAATTCCAAAAAAATAATTTCATTGTATTAATTGTTTTTGTAAATGAATTAAAAATACACTTACTATTCACCACTTTATAAATATACATTGATATCCATATGTTTCGAAAGCAATGCTTTCATCGTCAGGAATATATGAATTCCAAAAAAATAATTTCATTGTATTAATTGTTTTTGTAAATGAATTAAAAAATACACTTACTATTCACCACTTTATAAACATACATTGATATCCATATGTTTCGAAAGCAATGCTTTCATCGTCAGGAATATATGAATTCCAAAAAAATAATTTCATTGTATTAATTGTTTTTGTAAAAGAATTAAAAAATACACTTACTATTCACCACTTTATAAACATACATTGATATCCATATGTTTCGAAAGCAATGCTTTCATCGTCAGGAATATATGAATTCCAAAAAAATAATTTCAAGTATAGGCAAATGATAAAAATAAGAACGCATCGCTTTCGAAACATAAAGATTTCAATGTACGTTCAAAAAGTGGTGAATAGTAAGTATATTTTTTAATTCATTTATTAATAATAACGCCAAAAAGTGAATACCAATCGTTTAAAGAAATTATAATTGTTTGGAGTTTAATTCATAAAACTCCATTTCATTTTTTTTTTATATAATATAAATCAAATTTAATAAGGTTATTATTATGTTCTGCGAGTATTTTTATTTTTTTATTGGGACAGCTGTTTTGGCGTTCAAGGCCATTTTTAAACTGTGGTCAATCCACATTACGACACATTACTTGAACAATTGGAAATTAATAAATGAACAAATGATCCTAACATAACATTAATTAATAAAGTAAGGAAAATTATTTATTCACCACTTCTCAGTATGTTCACACTACCAACACAACATAAAACATCTAAATAAATCAATTAAGAAAACATTGTCATTTAAAAACGAGGAAAACACCTCGTAAATGTAAAAACCTCACAGAATAGAGAAATTTTATTATTTTCTAACAAAATCTGTTTTACCGATAGTAAATCATCATTTCAAACAGCCGTCCAAATTAGAATGGGGTGGGAATAAATAAAATCATATAAATCAGTGGTTCCAATGTGGATTAAACGCAGTTTGCAAATGTCTTTGAACACCGAAACAGGCGTCACAACAATAAAAACTAAAATACTCGCAGAACTTAAAAATAATATTATTAAATGAGATTAACATTAAATTTTTTAAAAAGACACCGATGTAAACGCGCGTTTACATCTGAACAGGGGATGGAACCCAAATACACCGCCCGATTACGTATGCTTTATTTACCCCTTTTGACGATTTTTTTCTACTTGCTAAGTGCGTTATGCGGCTTAATCTGAACGAAGCTATTTACGAGTTTGTGTGTCGAATACGTCTGATACTATTGGTATAAACAAACCAATCACGACCATAATAGCCATTTTACGATGAGTATGAAGTTATAGGTTTGTGGAAAAGGTATATTTGTTACAGTAAGTAAAAGAATTAATTGTGAGTTGGGGAAATCGTTTCTCGAAGGTTACGATAACGAATCAATTATGGAAGTAATACAGATGAGTTAAGGCGGTTACCAAATAACAGATTTGTGGAAAAGGTGCCTATGAGAATCAATGGGTATGACAGTAGGTATATGTTTCTCGCAGTATTGCCCCAGTAAAAGACCACCGCTCAGAATCGAAGCGGTGCGTACTTTAAATGATTTTCGCTATGGTTGGTGACCAAGAGGCCTATTATGTTCCTTTTTATAGAAAAATCCATATCTTAGGCTTGATTTATTTTTGCTTAACTTCGATTCCGGTGAATGACGGTTATCGGCAGTCATGGAGCGCATGGCATTCATTAACAATATCAATATTTGCGAAGATAAAAACTCAATATTTAGTAAGTTACTAATGTTGCAAAGAATGTTAATTTTAAATTAAGTTAATTATCATTTGGAAATGTTAATTATAATTTAACAATGTTAATTATAAGTTAACGATGTTAATTATGAGTTAACAATGTTAAATATTAGTTAATAGGTTAACAATGTTAATTATAAGCTAAAAATCTTAATTATAAGTTTACAGTGCTAATTATAAGTAAATAATATAACAGTGTTAATTTTAACTTAACAATGAAGAACATTTAATTATAAGTTAACAATTTAAAAAGTAAAAATAGTGCACAATAGCACTAGGCGGCATAGATATACCACGGCGGAAAAAGTAACTTTTAGAAGTAGTGACAGAATAAAAGATCATTACTATTTAGTGGGGTAGGTACCTTTCAACAAAACGTAATTCTTTGTTAAAAAGCTTATTTATGCTATTTAAAACTAAAAAAAATAAATTATTAAAATGTATTATTTTTTATAAATTATTTTAAAGAAATTGTTTTAAAATTTTTTTTATTCAAAACCTTGTGTCACTTGAAGCTATTTCATCAATTTGTGTTTTCAAATAATCTCTTAACAATCTGTTTAGGATTTGTTTACTATGTTTCGACGGAATTCCATAGAAGCCTAAGGAAAAGCATAAGGAATTTCCTTCGAAAAGAACCAGAATAGGCTTTCTATCTGAAGAACACGGTACTATAGGCACACAATTTTTGTGTTTCTTTCACCTTCCCCTCCCCAGCCTACCTTTAACCTAGCAATGTTCCCCAAATGGGAATACCTTATTCCCACATTTTATTATGATTTTAGCTCAATTTTTTTTTTAATATATATATATTTTTTTTTTATGAATACCGCACAAGAGTCCTAACTGCTTCCAACCGGCTGGAGCCAGTAAGACGATGGCATCCCCAATTGGGGAATATTGGGAGGCAGAAGGTAGTGGGGAGGGGAACGAAAAGGGGAAGAGAAAGGTGGAGAAATAAGTTTACGTTTTTAATTGTTTCTTTTTAGTAAAAATATAAATAAGTCAATCATGGCCATAACACAACCAATTTAAGTCGATATCGGAATCAACTATTCGAATTATGACGGCCTCCATGGTCGAGGGGTAAGGCTCTCGACAACGAATCCGAAGGTCGCGGGTTCAAATCCCGGCGTGCGCAAGTAATTTTTATTTAATTAATTTGTGTTGTTTCACAATTAATTCATTTAAAATAATGTACAGTATATTTGCGCACGCTCCAGAGTGGAGGATACTCTCAGTATCGCCCTGGTGAAAGACCACCATTCAGAATTGAAACGTTGCTTGAAATGGCTTTTAGCCGTGTTTGGTGACCAGATCTGAATATCCAGGTATTTCCCCACCTCACTCTTCCCCTTCTCCTTCTCCTTCCCCTCCCCAATACCTCCAGCCTCACAACATTCCCCAATTGGGAATGCCATAGTCTCACTGGCTCCAGACGGTTGGGAGCAGTTGGGACTCTTGTGCGGTAAAAAAAAAGATAAAAATAATATCGTTTTCAATAGCCAATGTTAATAGTAACGTGCCTGTGAAACGGGTTCAATGTTTCTCCTTGCGATCATATAATAACAAATGCGTCTTTCCAAACAATCCAACGTTTTTAAATTGTCCAACCACGTCGTTTTCAAAACGATTTTATTTTAATATGAATAATTTAACACGAAAACGTAAATTTCTTGAAAGCTCCCTTAGGCCCGACTGCCACGATCATCTTTACTTAGCTCTCCTCCGAAGGCAGTGCCTACTGTTTGTGTTAATTTGCAGCACGAAAAGTTTAAATTAGCCATTTATTTTATTTGGCTTCATTCTCAGATTCCTCGTTAACCGAGAAGTAAAGAAACCTCTTGAATCGCGCAATTATTCAAAATTACGCTTCGCAAACAAATTCACCGTACAATATAAAACTCACAAGAAACGGTTTCGTTATTTTACTATACAAAAACGAAGAAAATTTTAAACGTTTCAATAAGTCTTCCTTCTTGAAATATTCTATGCCTTGGAATAGGAAAGACGTTAAAGGGGAAATATATTTTTTTTAATACGTAAAAGACTCAAGTGAAAGCAATTTTCTCTGCGTGGAACTCAAATAAAAATGGGATTATTTTAAGAAAGTTACTTCCCTAAAAATACGCCTTATTCATCTGGAGACTTGAACACGATGACGTCTATTTATAAATTACACCAAAGTGTTCTTTTCCAGGAATTTTTCTAAGAAATTATATTACGGCGCACGGAAATCGACCCTACTAAGTTAGTGTAATAGTATTATCAATTTTAGAAATATTGTACATACAGAATAAGCGTTACGTGTTGGTTTTGTATAATATTCTCTGCAAGCAAATAATGTTTAAAAAACCAGCTATCCAATTACTTTCGGCGGAAGTGTCGCAAATATTGGTAATAAAATTTGCATTCGGTTTTTTTCGAACCGTTATATTGTAATATCAAAATAACCGAACAATAAAATTAACCGGAAAAATGAAAAATGGTTTACAAATTCGTACATCAAAAGGCTTCGTCGACCAATAATTATTTACTAATATTGTAAATGTGGAAATGAGTTTTTATTTTTTATTTTTATATAAATACCGCACAAGATTTCCAACCGTCTGGAGCCAGTGAGACAATGGCTTTCCCATTTGGGGAATGTTGTAAGACTGAAGGTATTAGGGAGGGGAAGGAGAGGGGGGAGATGAAGGCGGTGAAATACCTGGCTATTCAGATTCAAGCAAAGTTTCAATTCTGAATGGTAGTCTTTCGCCAGGGCGATACTGAGAGTATCTTCCACTCTGGAACGTGCGCAAATATACTATATATTATTTTTAAACTAATTGATTGTGAAACAGCACAAATTAAAAACAAATTAAATTAAATTTACTTGCGCACGTCGGAATTTGAACCCGCGACATTCGGATTCGTAGTCGAGAGCCTTACCCCTCGGCCATGGAGGCCGTCTATCTATCACACACAGTATCTTTGCACAGTAAACAAATAATAAATATAATAATTAAATTATTTGGCATTTTATTGCGGTCGATCGAATTCATTATCTAAATTAAAAAAAAAAAAAGTGTGCATGTAAATAAATAAATCATACGGTAATTATACCCGATAAAAAGTGAGATGCTATAATGTACGCAGTGAGGGGAGAGGTAA
The DNA here is from genome assembly GCA_022606495.2 of Halesus radiatus. Taxonomy (NCBI): domain Eukaryota; kingdom Metazoa; phylum Arthropoda; class Insecta; order Trichoptera; family Limnephilidae; genus Halesus; species Halesus radiatus. The sequence continues at coordinate 56,093 of JAHDVE020008391.1, read as the reverse complement.
AAGAGGGGAAGATGGATGACACGATGACTTATATTTGAATCTTGTTAAGTAACAAGCATTGTGTTCAGTTTTATTGATTATGTGATGTTGTCAATAATGCTTTCGTGATTATAAGGGGTAGATTTTTTCATCCACTGCTTCTTGATTAACTCGTCTATTTTTTTGTTATTTATAATCGGATCAACTTGTCTTTATAATTTTCAAAAGTGAACAAAATTTTTTATTTTCATTTTTATATTTAAGTAAATGAACCATTGCTTGGCATTTAATTGTAAATGATTAATTTATTTATTAATTCTTAAATTTAAATATAAAAACAAAAACATTAGCCACGCATCTCATTACGACAATTCTGTGTCTTGATGGGCCGCTTTACAATTTGATAATAATCAGTAAACAGTTTTAAGTAAATAATAATACATGAATAAAAATAAGTAAACAATAATAATTAAATAATGATAATTAAATAATAATAATAAGTAAATAGTAATAACCATATAATAATACACATTAAATATTACGTTAATATTAATATGTACATAATAATAAAAATAGGTAAATAATAATAATTAAATAAAATTATGTAAATAGTTAACCATTATTTTGTAACTTCAAAATATCATCACTATGGCAACACCAAGCTACTCAGTTCGTCTTTGAAATGTGTTCTTTATATTCAATTTTTTTTTTTCATTTTCGTGTTTTGCAGTTTATTTTAAAGAAACTACTCAAAACATTGTAAATCGTTTTTTTAATGTTTTTTATTTATTTATAATTTAAAGTTTTGTATTTGATTATGCTTTTTAATTTTTATTTATCTAACATCTAAAACGTGGTTATTTCTTTACATTAAATTTGTGAAATACAAAAAAAAATCTTCCATGCAATTATCGTCCTTCCAAAACGTTAAAAATTATTTAATTATAAAACAAGGTATAGCATAAAATTATCTTAGAATGCGTAATAGAATCACTCCTTTCTGAAAGTACCGCTAATTTTTAAATACCGCTCTGTTAAAGTAAAATATATGCACTTGAACCATTGTGATTTCTTAAACTTCTTTTGATTTTTCTATGAGTTATCTTTTTGTTGCTATTTAAAAAAAAAACCCTCGAAACGATCACAGCGTTCTCAATTTTCGTCTACTTTTAAATGTCAGACTGTACTTATCGGCAAGTTTTCAAACTGAAATCGATTAATAAAAATAAAAACTGGTATCTACTTAAACCCTCGCAAACACCCGTGATTTTTCATGGATAATAAGGAAATGAGTTATGGTCTGTCATGAACTAACGCTCTCTTTATACGCAAATATTAAAGCGTACTGCTTCAAGCAAAATAGATCGTTGTGCCAATTTCTTCCGAATACGAATTAATATGAAATGTGACGTTTTATTTCTGAGCATAGAAATATTATTAATAAATTTTAACTCGTCATAAAGTAATTGATTTTTTTTAACTTTTCGTTTAAGGGGAACGGCTGCGCTGCCTGTTTCATACATTACTTAATTTTGGATTTGAGGCCAAAACACCCATCCAAATGATATATTTTTTTAAATAAAGGTTCAGTAATATCTAGTACGTATGAGAAGTATTTTATTTATTTTTGTTTTAAATTATGAAGTATATGCCATGAAAAAAAATCCATAACTTTAGAGGCAACTTCGAAAATTTTCTATGTAAATAAAAATATGAAAATAGAACATTTAAAAAGAACAACGATTTTTCGGGAAGATATTTTAAATTTTGTACGAAAAATTTATTTTCAAACGTAAATTGGTCGTTTTTAATTTAATTTAAAGTCCACCATAGTGCTTATTTTAGTATATTTTATTTTGTGTTTCATTATGTTTTCTAAGGAGACCAGGTAAAACTTTTTTTATATCACCGTTAGCCCCCAAATAATTGATAAAGATGCCTATAAAATAACGAAAAATCAATTCCTTTAATGGCCTATATTTCATAATGTAAAATAAAAATAAGTAAATTACTTCTAATCCGTACTAGATATTATGTATAATTTTTGATGAAAAAAAAATCATTAGGTTTAGGTGTGTATTTAGGCCTCAGATCCAAAATAAGGCAACGGCACCGTCCCTCTTAAGGATTAATAGCGAAAGCGAAAAATCGTTGCGTCGTCCAAAAACACTCCTGTTTCCAAATAACCAAAGTTGCACATAACGCTTTCTGAAGAAAATGTGTTGAAAAAAAATTTTGTTGCTTTCCCTTCAGATAAACAGACACTGTAGCATAGCAACAAACAAACCTACATAAAAATACTGCGTAAGCAAATGCATTTCTCTACTGCTTAGACTTAATTTATTACTTCAGTGTGAACGGTAAGGCAAACCCTTTTTTATTTTTTATGTAGTGGAAAACTAATATAATAATTTTATTGTTAAGTTATACAAGTACATTAGTTATTTTTATTATTATGAGAGCTCTTTCGGCGTGCAAGGCCATTATCCAGCTTTGGTTGGGTCACGTTGAGACGACTTATTTATAACTAACTAACTAACTAACTAACCATCACGCCGTTTCCCCGCAGGGGTAGGCAGAGAGGACGGACCGCCAAACAACTCGACCTTGGCAAACACTTCTTGCTTCATTCACTTTCATACAACGTATCATATATTCTCTTCTGTTATTCCGACTTCTGACATGGCCCGACTCAAGTATTTGATTCACTTGATCGTGCCACGTCTTCCTTGGACGTCCCCGGCTTCTTCTTCCATTCTCATTCGCGTCATATATTATCCTTACACTCCTTTCTTCATTCATTCGCTCTACATGCCCAAACCATCTAAGCGTTCCTTTCTTAATCTTTCTCACTATGCTTACATCAGCATTGCATTCTTTACGAATCTCAACATTTTTCATACGATCATACATGGTTTTACTACACATTCATCTCAGAGATCTCATTTCTACAGCATTCAGTTGTAATGGTCTAACCATCATCCTTTTCTTTTAATAGAACCCTGGAAAATAATTTTTTTTATATGCATAACTTTCATGCTAGAAAAGCTTAAGGGAGCGACATCTAGAAAAGCTTAAGGGAGCGACATCTATCGACTTGTGGAGAGTTTGATTACAGTGAATTATAATCCAATAATTTTGATTCATAAAACTCGTTGCAACATAAAACCACGAGATGGCAGTGAGAAGAAGGTGTTCCCTCTTATAAATAAACATCACAGGATTGGGTGAAATCAACGAAAAAGTTACCAATCAAACGAGCGTTCTACATAAACAACAATTAGTGGTGACAGGACAAAGGAAATATTAATTATTTATGTGAATCGAAAGGGTTCAGATCAACGGCCTATAATATAAACATTTCACTAGCGGTCGAACAGGACGAGAAGAGGTCGTGAACTTTAAAGGAAACAATGGGAAATGCAGAGATGAATAACCATTGAAAATGGAAGTAGAAAGTAAAAATAATATGCAAAATGTTAATTACAAATAAAAAAACTACAAAGAAATGATTTATCTTGCACGGGAAAGGCGTGTTTGCATTAGAATTTAGACAGAAAGACGTGTCATGTAAGGCTAAGCGGAAAAACAACGAATTAGAGAAAATAATTCAGAGAACAATAGCTTCAGCAGATGAAAAAGGGAAGAAACAAGAATTATACAGTATGGAAACTTCGGCAAACTTAAGAGGCGATTTAGGCGAGACTAATGTGAAATAGAAGTACAATTTTCTAATTTCAGGAACGTAGATAATTACAAGGGAGTGAAACTAGGCTGATTTTAGGTGATAAAAGGTATTAATTGAGTAGATTCGGGACATCAGATATTATGAAAATGTAGATGAGAAATGTATCAATCAATTATAAAATTTAAACTGAAGGAATTCAATAGAAATATTGAGATATATGGACTACTACTTTGAATATAGTTCGATACATTTAGGTAAAATTTTGAGGTTGTCAATGACTAATGTAAACAAGGCGACAAGAATTGTTTATCCAAGCGATCAGATGAACATGAAACTCGGGCAATAAAGAGATAAACGAACAATTAAAAATATACAGGGAAGATAGGAATATTTATTTAAGGAAAAGTAATAAAAAATAATGGGTTTTCGATTAACTCTGATTTATATCGGTTTTTTACAAAAGTAATGATTATTACCCATAGTAAACAATAATCTAATGTGATATTGAGTTAGAGTGGAATGGAGAAAGGGGAGTGGCCAGGAAAGAAGTGAACGAACTCATATCTACCAGGTTTGGGGTAGGTAAATCGCAGGTAAAAACGCCAATAAATTAATACATAAAATTATTAAAGGTAGTGAAAAATCAATTAAGGATGATATCAATCGACCCGGATGAAAGTATAAGCAGACGACAGGTACATGCAAAAGGTGTAATACAGCTAGACCAGGAAGAAGCAGTGCAACACATTGAAAAATCATTCTGGAAAGGTATATTTATTAACTCAGGCAGGTGAGGTGGGGAAGAAATTATAAAGTGTTTACACCAATATAATGATCAATTGAGAATTGCACGAAAATATGCGTTAATCGAATATTCACATGTTAGATCAGAGAAAAACCATGTTACCATCGGAAAATTCATAAATAAAAAGATATCGCATATCAAGATAACCAGGGACTAAGGGAATTTCTAAAATTGAACGATGTGAAGAAGGCGCTTCTTTAAATAAAATTCAATAATGACATAGTGGCTATAAATACGAGATACCCGAGTTCATAGGCGACCAAAGAATAAGCGATAGATAATATTTTCAGAAAAAAAAACATGAATCGAAATTTCCAATTCTATAATAAGGAACAGCAGGGCGATCTAGAGGAATGAACTAAATTCGATCCTGGCCGGAGTGAGGAAAAGTGATGGATTCAGAGGCGGGCCAGATTTTATCTAAATATTTACATTGAAGAATTACAGTCGAAATTAGTATTACTTACATATAGGTTTACGAGTTAATAGAGAACATAATTTAATGTAGGTATGGAATGGAGTTAAATCCTTTTGATTCTAAGCTAGGTATATAAGGCAATGTAATGAGGGAATATGGGATTAGTCGCGAATACGTCGGGCGAGAAAAAAATTAAATTACGTGCTGGCCGATTTTAAGTAATTGTTTTGTTTTTGGACTTAGGAAGTTTCATTTGATTTGTTTCTTACAATTAAATAAAGTTTTAAATAAATTCTTTTAGATAGTTGTTGGATTGATTCAACAATAGTTTGATTTAATTCAATAATAGTTTGAAAAATATTGAAGTTAAAATTCATTATAATTAAGTTGATACTAAAAATTACTTCTGTGAATTAATTAAAATTGGTGGTTTTAAGTGAAATTATAATAATCGAAAGTGTTTATAAATAAAGTGTTTGAATCGAAGTCTTCTAAAATTCATTATATTTAAGTGAAGTGATATAAAAAAGTGACCCAGTAAATAAAGTGTTTTGTGTTCGAATTAATATTGTATTAAAATAAATTCTCTTGTTGATCTAATACAATAATAGTTTCATAAATAGTGAAATTTCCTAAAAATTAATAATACTTAAATTACGTTAAAGATTCTAAAAGTTGTAATTAAATTAATTTTCTCAAAACTGTTAGAGCAATGTGATAATAATAATAATTTAATAAATATTGAAAATTTCTAAAAATTAATAAAGTTATTTGTTTAAAGATTTTAAAATTAGCTTCTGTGAATTAATTAAAATTGTTTAAATGAAATGTGATTTAATTCATATTTTGTGTTGAACTAAATTCATTACGAGTTTAAGAAAAATTAAATATAATTGCGTTTAAAATAATTTAGTGAAAGTTTAAAAACAGCTGAGTCTTAGTTTCATATAATTCATTTTTAATACCTAGCGTGGGATTAATTTCGTCAAAGAAAAATAATAAAGCTCTAAAATATTACCAAGCGTTCGGTTTACGGATTTAATAATAAAGAGAATTACGTGAGTACAAAGAATAAAATAGGAAAATAAAACAACAAAAATTAAATATTGTTTAATAATATCCGGATTGAGAGATCATTAAATTTGAAGAAATAGTACAAATCGGTAGATCACGAATTGAAATTAGGAAACACTAGATTGTATTAAGTAAATATTTCTAACTTAGATTAAACATTCCAGGCAGGGAAGTTCAATATTTTCTGAATCTTCATATTGGCGTGTATAACCCGTCTGGAAAAATTATGAATTTGTCGGAATTCAGGTGAGTCAATTTAATATACAAGTTTTCAGATTACCTGGGGAAGGCGAGGATGGAGATATGAATTATATTTCTAATGACTTATAAGTACATGTATTGTATGTGTGTATGGATATATATATATATATATATATGAAATGTATAATGTATCTATCAAATCTATATGGCCGTTATTTATTTTATCTTTATTTATATACAATGTTTAATATATATATATATAAAACCATTTATTATATTTATGTATATGTCCTATAAAAACTGTTTATTTTATTAATATATACATTTTCCTAACATATAAATTCAAAACTAACGTTACTAAAATTACCAACAACCCAAACGATTTTTATTAATTCAAAGATCGTTATCATTCTAAAACAAACCAATGAATCCTAATTGTTATGCTTCCTGACGGGGGTCTCTGACACTTAATAACTGTCGCATATCTCAATGACACTTCCTCGACTGTTATTAAAACTAGGTCAACATTCCAAACCACACCCTCCTTTTATCGAAGTATGTAGATACGTATAAGTATGTATATATATTCGAATTTCAGTACATCTTACGAAGAATAAGTACCTTAACAAACGTCGACATTTAATTGAAAATAACTATCATCTTTTGCGATGAATTATCATCTTTTAGAAATCACGTATTTGTAGTTTACGTACATACATAATTTTATAGCGCCATTTTCATAGAAAGATTCAATTCAAAGGCGCTCCACACCCGTTCGAACATATTGATGAATTCAACAGAACAAACAAAAACCCACATTATTAAAAATATCAAAATAAGCATAATCATTCGTCGACAATACGTTCCCAAGTTATGTTATAAAATTAATTTTATCTTCGACTTAGGTTTTCAAGGTTCAGGCCTTGCAAATTTTGGGCTTTTGGAGTCCTACCTTTTCTCCAAACAAAAATCAATCTACAGTTAAATTCAAACTACATGAGATAGCAGGGTCTCATTAAACCAACCTGTCAACCAAACCAAAAAGTAATATATCATGTATATTGTATTATCACTTTTACGTATATTCTTATGTAATATGTCTGAATATCTGGCACAGATTCACGACCTGTGTTGGAGATGTCAGATCCACAATTTTCTGGGAAAACTGGAGTATTGTGGATTATAAAAACTCGTATTGTTTATATATATTTATAATTTGTACCTATCGATTGGGCAGAAATAATTGCTGATTTAAGCGTGGTTATCTCTGAACTTTTGATGCGAGGGACGGCCTTTCAACCCGGACTTTGCAAAAATTCGCAAGTATATAATGTTGTTTGACGAGGGGACGGAACCGGTTTGATCTCCTTTAAATGTAACTGTCTGGAGGATGGGAATTCGGAGGGTCTCGGACCCATGGATAAGGAAGGTGCTCTTTCCGTCGCGGTACAGGGGATGACCAATAGCGCACGAACTGAAAATTGAAGAGGTTACGTATACCGTTTGGTCAGGCTGTATGTCTGTGAAGAGAGAGTTACTGACCGGAAACGTGGTCATCTGAGTACTTTAGGGGTTGGTCTGGAGCCGAATTGCAGCAAAACAAACCGTATTCGATCTCTCGTCATAACAAAAGCTGTGTAAACTAAAACCTCATCATGTAATTTTCCCAAATTTAGGAGAGGATGGAGATGGCGCCAAAACAAGTAAAACTGTACCTTTTAACCATGAAATTCATTGAAACTAACCCATGTAGAATAACACTTAGTACGATGAGGAAAGGCGATAATACTGTGATCATTACATTTATGGATACCAAATTTAAAATCGAAACTACGTCGTATTATATAGATCAGGAATAATGCAATTAGTATAGCCCAGAAGCTAAGTTTTCCCATTAAAACTCACGATAGAAGAAAAATAGAAAATTTAGGGGTAAAGTTAGGAAAATGCTAGTCTTCCTATAGGAAATTAACGTAGATTGCATAGTAGGATAATAATAGAGAGTTCAGAACATTAAAGTCTAAGATAGGAGAAATGTTAGGAATATGAATTCTGTCAATGGTATGCGAGAGTCTGCCTACGCTACAAAGAATAGGGGTTACCACAAATAAGGCCTTGTTTTTTCCAATAGTCTGAAACAAAAAAACAACACAACGTAGACTCGCGAAAAGCTTGGCAAATTGACCACATTGGAGTGCAAAAATACCGTGAAAATTAAGAAAATCGGAAACACTCGAATGTTAGCATAGGGCTAGACGTTACACGCTGGCCAAGGAGGAGAAAAAACCTCAAATTGAAAGGAAAACTACAAAGAGTTTTCCAATCACATTAGTTAGGAAAATTTAAGGCAGCAGTAGAGGAGTCATCTTAAATCGGTGGCGCGAACGAAAGTCTATTGCTAAATTAAATCATAAACGAAGGAAGGACGGGCCATCACATCTTTAAAGCCTAGTGGGGGGGGGGGGGCCATCTCAAACTCATTCGCTCAATTTTCAGTTGGCCATAACAGTCAGCGGAAGATGATAATCAAATGGTCAATTTCAAATAATCAATACACAATTTATACCCGAACTTGAATACCTTCACACAGCCTACCGGTCACGGAGCAATGCACGCCACTGCAACATAATTTTATTGTAAGTCAGCAGATAAACAAAGTGATTAATATTTATAACAAAACTTCATAGATTATAAATAAAAAAATATTAGAAATTGGACATAATGTGGAATTTAAAAAACATGATAAAGACAGTGTCATCAATGATAGTAAATTATTTTTCGGCTAAGATTAGTTTTTGTATTTAATTCATAGAACTTCAATTAATTATTTTTTTTAATTTAAAGAAATCACATTTAAATTTGTTATTATTAAGTTCTGATTTTGAAAATATCTTTGAACGCCGAAACAACTGTCACGATAATATAAATCTAAAATACTTGCAGAATTTATTTGATCTAGATTAGTTTTGATTATTTTTGCAACACTTATTGCTGTGCGGGGTCTGTTAAAAAGTATCCATTTAGATTTTTTTCCACAGAAACATATTACGATGTACGGGAAGTGTCCACCGTTGGGGAGGTGAAGGATAACTTCATAAATAATAAAGATGCTTTAATTTTTCCCGTCAGTCATCCTGTGAGTGTGCGGAAGTGTAGATACTCGGCGACCGTTGGATTTTTAATTGCAACCGTGCTTCATTTATTTCCGCAGAAAAAAAAAACAGGTCAAATCCTTTTTGAACACACCTCGTAAGTATGGCTATAAGAATCATTTCCATCACAGCACAAATATTATTATACTTCCCTTTCTATATTCCAATTTCAACAGCCAGTTAATGTAGAAATGGGTGTTGATAATAATCAATTTTTTTTATTCATGAACTATAAAAAACAAACAGCTTTCTCACTACTCACGTAAAAAGCACTAATCATTAGTACTCGCGTCTATCATTATTTATATTGATTAAAATATTCTTGTCACTTTACTTGCAATTACTCATAGGTACTCCCCTAACCATGTCGAGTTGAACATTAAATTTCTTGGAGACATTAAATTAAACAGACTGATATTATATGTAGAGCAAATACAATACTACGTTGTACTTTCAAAAACTTGTAAAACCTAGTGACGGTGCACAATATATGTCTGGCTAAAAATTAACTAAGAAAATTCATATTATACCCATATGTAATTAGTTCTAGAAGTTTGAAGTATATTTAGTTACCAGTAGATATCGAGAACATTTATTTAGTATTTGGAAGCAAAGAAAATTAAGCCATGACCAGAAAAATGAGCGACGTGAATCCGATTAACGCACCACATCAAAATTATAGTCCTAGTAAAGGGAAAGAAGAAAAAGTTGAGAAACAATACAGCATGTTCTATGTCTATAAATCCAACAATTATCTCAACAAATTATTTGGTCTGCAAAAGATCACATATGATGGTGAAACTCATAAGGCCCTTGGAGGTTTTGCCAAGCTGTACGCTTTGCTCATAATTTCACTCGTAATCACCGAACAATATTTTCTGATAAGAGATTTGAAAAAGAGAGAATCTGTTCAGGCAATCATCGTTGTGATGGACATATTGTCTGGTGTCAGTGTGACGATCACAACCACCGTTTCAATATTAATTTCCGCTTTCTTGGTTTCCCCTTTCATGCTAAGGGCTTTGCAGGGATTTGGTCCCATCGATGATAAACTCGGCATCAAAGGAAATCAAAACTATATTTATTTAAGAAAGAGGATTATGTTGGCTCAGTTTTCACTCCTCGCGGTAACTGTGTGTCAAGTTTTCTATGAAAACTATGTTGGCGTGGTTCAATGGAATTCTGGCTTCCGGTACATCACATTACACCTAATAGACTTGAGCGTTTATGTTCAGATGTTCGATTTCGCTACTGTCATTTGGATTGTTGTCACTCGTTTCAAAATGTTCAACTCTCAGTTGGCTGAGGTGGTGAATTGTGAAATAGAGTTGGGAAAAATCACTAACAATGAAATGGCCATATTTTCAAATAAATTGGGATCCAACAAAGTGTCCGATTTCTCTCTGAGAACGAAAACTTACAACCAACTAAAATTCAACCAAAAGAATAAGTATCAGAACTTAATGCGGCTTATGAAAGTGTTTGACGAACTAGCGGATGTTGCTAATATTGTAAGCTCAAGTTATGGACCATCAGTAAGTAAAAATATAATGAATAAATATGGAACATAGAAAATTTATAGCAAAATATAGCTCTCGCTTCTTTGTTAAAAACACAATTAGCAATTTGCGAAAATATGATACCAATTAGCATCAAATAAATTCTTCAAATGGTAGAAGAGACATTGATGCTTGTGGTGTTACTGACATGCCCCTTGCTTTTATACTTTTTGATATGGAAATTTTGAATTTTAAATGTTATTGTGGAAATTGTTGAGCTGGGGTTACTCTCTTTTAACTCTTGATTGTGGCCATAGAATAAAAAGAACACAAGATATGCGATGTGGGCGTGTTTCCTGATCCAAAAGTCTGACCATTCTTTTATTAAATTTTAAATACAGAAATTATCTCATCATCATTTCATTTCAATTAAATGCAATGGCGATATACGATGCAGCCGGTGTAATAGAGACAGGACGCTCATAAATAGTGTATTTTCATTGGCTCTCTCGGGGCTAAAACCAAAAGGTACCAAGTCAGTGGATACTTCGGGTAACTTGCACAACGACATGGAAGGCACTTCTACCTTGTAATATTGTATAACTATTAAGAGGAACGGCTGCGCGGCCTGTTCCATACAAAACTTAATTTTGGATTTGAGGCCAAAATATTCACCTAAGCCTAATGATTTTTTTTTCATTAAAAAGTATAATAAATATCTAGTACGAATTAGAAGTAATTTATTTATTTTTGTTTTATACTATGAAATATAGGCCATTAAAGGAATTGATTTTTAGAGGCATCTTTAACAATTATTTGGGGGCTAACAGTGATTTAAAAAAAGTTTTACCCCATCTGCTTTGAAAATATAATGAAATATAAAATACATTTTTTTTTAAATATTAAAATAAGCATTATGATGAACTTTAAATTAAATTAAAAACGACCAACTTACGTTGGAACACAAATTTGCAGCACATAATTTAAAATATCGACCTGAAAAAATGTTTTTTTTTTTAAATGTTTTGTTTTTATATTTTTATTTACGTAATCATATTTACATAGCAAATATGATTTTTTTTTAAATACAGTATACCCGCAAATAATTTTCTAATTTGCCTCTAAAATTATGAAAATTGATTTTTTTTTATAATTTAAAACAAAAATAAATAAAATGCTTCTCAGCCGAACTAGATATTTAATAAACCTTTAATTTAAAAAAATATGTCATTCAGTTTGGATGGGTATTTTGGCCTCAAATCCAAAATTAAGTTATGTATAAAATTTGTTCCTCTTAATTTGATGTGTAATGTAGATTTGTGTCATTCTTTCTTATTTTTTTTTTTAATATTTTACTGTACGGCATAGTGCCAATTTGGACTACATTACGTGAATGGTATATCTATGTACATTGCATTGAACCACCCCTGCATGTAGCCCGGAATAAAAATTATTATTATTATTCAGTGGTTGTGGCAGAGATAAACTTTAGTACTGCAAATTGATCCAACATTTATATTTCTTCAGATTCTTTTCACTTCGACAATGACATTTCTATATGTTATTTCTACAGTCAATGGGTTAATCATGTATGAAGATTTGCTCAAGGAAGATGTGAGTATCATTTTTACCTTACTCATTTCATATAAAGAACCTCTAATATAGGTTAGGTTTGTGTTATGGTGTTGCCATCTAGTGATAATTATGTTGTATGTATCATTATTTTCTGCAACACAAAAGAAGCATTTATCCTGACGGCCTCCATGGTCGAGGGGTAAGGCTCTCGACTATGAATCCGAACCGGCGTGCTCAAGTAATTTTTATTTAATTAATTTGTATATTTGAGCACGTTCCAGAGTGGAAGATACTCTCAGTATGGCCCCCTGGTGAAAGACCACCACTCAGAATTGAAACGTTGCTTGAAATGGCTTTTAGCCGTGTTTGGTGACTAGATCTGAACAGCCAGGTATTTCCCCTTTTCCCCACCTTCCTCTCCCCCTTCTCCTTCCCCACCCTAATACCTTCAGCCTCACAACATTCCCCAATTGGGAATGCCATAGTCTCACTAGTTCCAGACGGCTGGGAGCAGTTTGGGACTCTTGTGCGGTATTCTTATAAAAAATAAAAAATAAATCCCGGTCCAGTAGCCAGTTCATCAAGTTCTATACCCCTTCTAATTGTCATCCTATCTCTATCTCATTTTGTCTTGTTTCTTCTCCATTGCTTTTTGATTTGAGCAAGGAATTCCCAAGTAGTTGGAAACATTATTTCTTCTTTCTGAGTTCTTCCAAGATACTAAATTTTCAAACTTCCTCTACCTTGGATAAATTCTCTGCATACAATTCTGTTATTGATGTATTATATTAAATTTGATTTTTCAGGCACATCACACTATTCCATTCATAATTAGTTGGTGTTCTCCGGACATTGTATATTTGGTTTCAGCAGCATATATAAGTGAAATGTTGAAAAATGAAGTCGAAAAGACCAACAGTTATATGGACAAACTCACCATCAATGCAGAGCACGGTAAAAAGTTTCATAATAATGATTTGTAAATGTTGCAATACAATACTAGGATCACAAATAAAACGAGGCTAACTCCCCTGACTTCATAAAAAAATTCTAATATGTTCTTGTTTTTAGGGACGGAGATCTGCGAGCTAATTGAGAATTTCGTCCAACTTTTATCAGTGAGGGAGGTGTTTGTCACAGCGAGTAACTTCTTTCCATTTGACATGACATTCGTCCTGTCTCTAGTTGGAGCTGTGGCTACATACACCGTCTTGCTGATGCAGGTCAAACCATATAAAGAAGGGTCGGCTTTTAACAGTACTGTCTTGGCCAATTTCACCGCCAATTTTACCAATAGTACAATTGGCTGAAGAGGCTAGGAGAAAATAAGATGAATTGGTCATCTAAGCACAATACATTGTATTTAACATAAGTTTTGCAATTGACAACTTCCACTGATAAAAAAGAGCACTAAGCGAAATAAAGGGTTTTTCGAAAAGCTTAAAAAATCCCTTTTTTAATGAGACAAAGTAAAGCACCTTCATTAAAATGCATAGGGAATATTTACAGATTCTTAGTACCTACCTAAGATTAGAAAAATGTATCAATTTTTCTGATAGTTCAAGTCGGTCCCTGGTCGGTACAATGTCCAATGTTTCGATCATATCACAGCTGACCTCAAAACTTTTAAATCATCGGATATTTTCAACATTGTTAGAGGTAGCGTTTTGCGAAGTGTTTTTATAAATATAGGTATGTATGAAGAATGAGTGTAAGTAAGTCTAAAGTTGTCTTTGAAAGAGAGAGTACGAAAACAGCGTGCAATATTTATAGTTGTGAATGATGAATACTCAGAGCAGGTGGATGAGTTTGTATATTTGAGAAGTGTGTTTACGAGAGATGGAAAGACTGAGAGAGATATTGAAAGAAGGGTGAATGCAGGAAACTCCATTAACGGAGGACTGAATGCGGTTGGTGCTAATAAAAATTGCCCAAAGAAGCGACGATAGCAGTTCACAATGGAGTCCTAATACCAATTCTTCAATCAGGCATGGAACTGGCAGAGGAAGGATGGAAGTCGAATACTGAAGAAATAAGATCTCTGAGGCGTATGTGAGGTAAAATTTTGTATAACTGTGTTAAAAGTGTGAAGATCCGGAAAGAATGCAAATCTGATGTAAATGTAATGATTAGATTATGAAACGGACGCTTGGATGATATGACGACTCCCGAAGAAGACATGGCACGATCAAGGCAATCAAATGCTTAAGTCGGGTCATGTCGAGAGTCAGAATAACAGCAGAGTATGTATGAGACGACATATGAATGTGAATGAAGCTAGGAGCGTGTGCCGTGACAGAGTCGTATGGCAGTCTATCCTCTCTGCCTACCCCTGCCGTGATACAGCATGATGGTTAGTTAGATTGTTTTAATTAGTTAATTACGTGAAGTATTGAATGAAGCACAGCTGTAATTAGGTACCAATGTACATTGAAAATATCAGCACTCCTCAAATTTTATCACTTTTACAATGGAAATTGTCTAGACACGTAATTACTAAAGAATCCAGCTGGAATAGGTACATTTATCTTTTGTATTGCAAATGTTTTTGGTTTGTTATATGAAATTTAATAATATAATCAGCCATCGAATGATGTAAGTTATTATTTCCCAGAGAGTCCTCCATAAACATCGGGCACTGGAGTTGCCCATTTTTGAGGGGATGATCTTAAGACGAATCTTTGGAGCCATATAAATAGAAAGTCTTTGGTAGATTAGGCACAACCACGAGCACCAATGTTTGAAGAACCGTCAATAAGAATTCGTCAAAAGAAAACTGAGACGGCTCCGCTCACCACCGCTGGGCAGGATATATCAAGGATGGTAGATAACCGACCTGTAGATAACTATAATAATCCTTCAGGACGAGGAAGTGTCAAGGATTAAAACATAGAAAGCTAGCCAGTGCCTAGTCATTAACGTACTTTTATTTTCTTAAACTTAGAAATTAAGTCAGTCTCTAAATATAAAAATGAATGATTTTCTGTCTGTCTGCCTGTCCTCGATTTTCTCGAAAATTACTCGACTGGTTTCGCTGAAAATAGAACAGTTTGTTCCTATTAGAGCCGGAAAGGTTTAGAAATTAGTTTGAATGAAATCCAATATGTAAAACTGTTGCTATAACGTTTTAAAATTAGTATGAAAAACATTGAACCCGCCATATTGTATTAAAGTTAGCCCATGGATATACCACTCTGGTTAACCACCGATTACATATTCAAAAGAAGAAAGTTTGTTTGGGTAGAATACTTTCAAAATGGAAAACACAAGTAGGTACGTTCTTAAGAAGTTTATTATTTAGATATGTTTTGAAAAAATAAATGTTTGGAATGAAATAAAATTTTCAAATAAATGTTTCTTTCTTTCTTTGCTTAGAGATAGTTACTTTCGCTGTAAAATCAATTATGGCACCCAAACGATGAGGAAGACTTCACAACTTCATAACTTTATTCCTAAATAAATATTTAAAAAATCCCGAGCATGACCGGGTACACATCAGCTAGTATATCATAAGTTATGATCAATTGAAATTCTATAAAACCCATTAAGAAGACCCAGCAATTCCCTCCGAGCAGAAACTTAACACTGTTTGAAAATAAGATATGTTAATATGGGAGAGGGAGCGCGCTAATATAAATAATGTTTAGGGCGTAAACGATTGTCTTAAAATACACATATTTATAATAGAGCAAAAGTCTCCAGGCTACTAAAATAAGTAGCATTTAAGCTCGTTACACACAGTTAAGATAACATCATAATATATATGTGGGGGGGTACGCTCATCATACAATTGTCACAGATATATGATAGTACCCTTGTGTGACGACTGTATGGGATTGTATGGCGAGCGATATCGAGAGATATGCCATGACCACATATTATATTAACTGTGTCTGGGTGTAACAAGCATTAAAGAAACGCTATGAATATTTTCATACCTATAATATGTTAAATAACAGAACCACACGTGTTATTTATATATTTTTGGAGCACATAATAATCAAGTTTATAGAAATTAAGATAGAAATTCGTATTAGTTTTAGTATAGGAAATCTGCACTAAATTAAACCTATAAAGCTAAAAAATCATAAAGGTAGTAACAGAGTTAGTCATTCTAAAATAAATCTTCAAACCCAAATTACTGGTTGGTACTGGTTCTGTCCGTCGAGTCTTTACCATGATAATTTGGGTATAATTGCTCAATCTGAAGATTTTCATAAATTTATCTTACGATATTACAATTTCCGAAAAATGATTTGTAAGTGGGAGATTTTGCAATTTAAACTCTTTTAGGTCTGATACTTTTTTTTTCTAGAAAAAGGCTCACCAAAAAAAGCCCGATTAAATGAAAGGGCAAAGTGTGTTCC
Source organism: Halesus radiatus (assembly GCA_022606495.2). Lineage (NCBI taxonomy): Eukaryota > Metazoa > Arthropoda > Insecta > Trichoptera > Limnephilidae > Halesus > Halesus radiatus. The sequence goes on along the minus strand of JAHDVE020008391.1, from coordinate 39,335 downwards.
ACTTGCAATATTTAATTAAATCATCCATGATGTTTCTAGACCATCAACTTTTTAACCAAAAACTCTTGATTGGGTATTACTTCAATATGCAGCGCTCCGCAATCGACGCGTCGCAGTGAAAGAAGACAAAATCTTACATAATTTATCCGTTCTCAGATCCATAAATATTTCGCAACGTAGGCTGAAACCATGTAAAAGTGGTAACTAGGAAAAAAAATACTTGGAACATTGTCCGCTTGGAAATATTCCAAATTAATTATGCAGTCAAACAGATTTCCCGATTCAATATGTCTATGTTGTCGGCAAAAGGAATGATAAAGGATGAAGTAGACTGATTTTTTTTATGTGAGTACCGCACAAGAGTCCCAGCTGCTCCCAATCGTCTGGAGAAAGTGAGACTATGGCATCCCCAATTGGGGTATGGTAGTGAGGAAAAGAATGAGATGGGAAAGAGGAAGGTGGGGAAGTATTTGGCTCTTCAGATCTGATCACCAAACACGGCTAAAGCCAATTCAAACAACTTTTCGATTCTGAATAGTAGCCTTTCACTTCCACCAGGGCGATACTGAAAGTATCTACCACTGTGGAACGTGCCGCAAAGATACTATGTATTATTATAGATGAATGAATTTTGAAATAACACAAATTAATCAAATAAAATGCAACAGAAATGAGATCCTTGAGGCTTATGTCTGGTAAAATCGTGCATGACCATATTACAAATGTAAGCAAATTTAAAAAGATTGCGATAGGAATGCTTAAATGTGTTTGGCATGTAGAGCGGATGAGCGGAGGGGGTGTAAGGAGAAAATATGATGAGGAATCAAACGAAAAGTGCATCGGAATGCGCCTTTGCAAATAACAACTATTTCGAACTTCGAACACGAATAACTACAATCAGAACACGAGAATGGTTTGTATACCTTTTTATTTATGGTGTGCCGTGGAATTCTGAGAAGAACTTTGGTGTACCGTAGGTGATAAAAAGTTGCGGGGCACTGATCTGTTAAGTTGGTGAAATAAATTGATTGTGTTTTTTTTATTATTATTCAATAACACAAATTCATTTATATTCATAAACCAAGCAATGATAATAATATATCATATAATTCTCTTCAACTATTTACGATTGGCTCAAATGTTTTGGAAGGTTTTTATTCCACACCAGACGAAATTCGGTAGTTTGGAGGTGAAGAAGTTAGATAATTTTGAAAAGCGGCGTCGTAACTAAAGCACATTCCTGTGAAAGTATTGGATAGAGAGCAGGAAAAAAAATCTCATTAAAATCTGAAATTCAGGGTACATATCAAATGTGAAATAACATCCAGAGCTCTTAATTATCCGCTTTTGTAATATTAGCGGTCCTATTACGTTCTCCCCGTAAATTACACAAATGGTTCTTGCGGCCTTCGATTCAACTCCTTAGTTAAACTCCATTTGGGAGTCAGGTATGAGTCCTTCCGCCCCGGGAACCATTAATTGGGTAACCAACACCTCTGCCATAGGTCACCCCAAGTGGATCGCTACGGCTGGTGCAGGAGATCCTGGGTTCATGGAGCGAGATGTGTCCAGGTCTTGGCAGTGGATGCGTCTGCCCACCAGCTGCGTGATGAGCCGGATCGGGAGTGACCAGTTGAGGGAGACCCTAAACTCTCCAGCCAGACTCTCTCGACCAGTGGGAGGGATGGATAAATACGTTTGTCACTCCTGGACACATTGACCCCCAGATTCCTACCCACCCCTTATACCTTTTTTTTCCTTTTAACTTCCTCTCCTTCACACAGCATCCACGAAGGGAAATTATTTTCCTCGGGACCTCCCTATGTGGAGTTAATGTTTAAAAAATAAAACTCAAACAAAAGGTTTGTAATTGAAGATGTTGGCGACACTTTTGTGCCTGCGGTTTCATACTAATAATGTGCATGGGCCATCTCCCTTGTCTAATAATATTAAATACCAATATGTTGTTCAACTATTCAAAATGTGTAATAAAATAAATTCTTCAACTTATCTCAAATCTTTCCTTGAAAAAAATTGCGAATAATAAACTCTGACTTCTGAGGTTTTGTAGATTTATTTTCATATTTTTTTAGACTCGATGTGACAATTTATTTCTATTAAAACCTCATAATTATTATTGTGCTGGTTTGATAATAATAGAACTGAAAATTAATGTTTTTTATTCTTTGCATTTTGAACATTCTGTCTCTGCGAAGAATAAAACATGACTGAACTTGGCAACTGACTTAGTGAGTTCAGAGTCTCAGAGATGTGATGTGACGTTTTTCTTGACAACGGTAACGTAACGTGGGGAACACTGAACAGATAATCCCTAGAAGTGTGATCTATTCCGAACTAAAAGAAAACGGCTGTCACCAACTTACATAGAGTCATAAGACCTTTCAACTCTTAGGCCTCAGAAAGGCCAATGAAATTGATTGGGTATCTGTTCAAGAAATAATTTGCCGACAAGAGAAAAAAGAACATAATGTCCCGCCGAAAGCAACTTGAATTAACTACATTTTTACTAAGTATGGTACCTATCAGTAACTCAAAAATCGTATTTTTAATCTCTCAATAATTTACGCCGTTTTTAAATTATCAAATACCAGGTTTCTTACGTTTTAATGAAATTTCAAAATAAATTATAATCTTACTTACCTATGCAAAAAATAAATAACAAAACACTAACGCGAGTTCACTAAATAATCAATCATGTAAGTCCCTCCGAGGTAAATCATCAAAATGTATTGATTATTTATTTATCGGTAGGTACTAATTGTATGAAATGACCAATGACTGAACATTTATTTATTTTATTAATTATTTGTTCATTAAAAATGACTTCGAAATTTTTGTATGAATTATTTGGATAGTTAACCCTTAAGTGACATCATAGGTCCCGGGGGCCCACATCGAAACTTCCCACCTCTCTCTCATTCTTTTCCCCGCTGGGCCTCGCGCGTCTGAATACCTTTCTACATTATGATTGAGATTGTGCAAGAGGATAGACAGCTCGCTCACATAAGTACAGTCTATTTGTGAGAATCGTATGAGTCCCTAGGACCCATAACGCAACTAATTAACTTATTTTTACCAGTATTATTGTCAAGATGGCGAGTAAAAATCCCGGATCAAGTACTTCAAATCTCACATCTACCTCAAAGATAGACATTATCGAGTGTTGGCTATTGGAAGAACTGTAAAACGATGTATAAATCGAAAATTCAATCTCAGATCATATGAGCTTCGTCATATCGCTGGAATATGAACCTGTAACTCATTTGGAGGAAGAATTGTCGAATGAGAATGATGAAAAGTACCGACATTCCGAGCGATCACAACATTATGTTCTGCCACAGGTGAGGAGGAAGATCATGAAGCCCATTTTCATAACTTGCTCCAGACATGTCTGCAAGACGTGGTGCAAATAGAGGAAAAATATGTGTTACTTTATCTATTGTCATTATTTTTACTTTCAGATTTATTGATGTTTTGTTTACAAAAGTCTAAAAAGGATATCATTTAGCATAAGAAAACATAATATTTAATAATGAAAACTTAAAATTTTTGTAGATTTTAACTATTGTTTATAGATATGTTTCTGTGAAAGGAATTTTGCCGTCTTTTTCGACAATGAAAATACTGCGGTATTAATTTAATTTTGAAAAATATCTCTTATTTGTTTTAAAGAAATAATATTTGAATAATTTTTAAAAAATTTTTAAATATGGGTACCGATTACTTTTACTGTCGTTTTGAAAAATGTGGGTCACCGGGATCCATGACGCCACTTACGAGAGTTTTATTCACCTCGCCACTTAAAAGGGTTAATTGCTTACTATTTTAATATGATTTATGTAACACTAATTTATTAACACACAACATAAATATATTAAGTAAATAATATATTCTAATTTTCTTTCTATATTGACAGCTTAAACAGCCAGCCAATCCAAAAATAGATAATGCTTAAAATTATAATCAATAATACATTTAAAAAAAACCCACAGCTCACCTAAAAAGCACTATTGAAAATTATTATTATTCATGGTGAAATATTCTCGTTATTTAATTGAATAAATTTATTCATATACGTACTTACAGCTATCACTCGCCTAAACAAGGCTATTTCATTATATTAATACCCATGTCAAGCTGTCCATCAAATTACTTGGAGATCGTAGATAAAACAGACTGATATTTTGTTGTTGTTTAGATACTCAAAAGTGAAACTCTAATCGTATTAAAAACACAATTCACAACGGTTGTTTGACTAACCTTACATTAGTTAATATTAATTAATTACTTACGCCGAAGCTGTTATAAAAGGTTGGAGGGTTATTAAGAAGCAAGAACATTTAGAGACGGGTTCTTTAGTATCAAGAAGCAAAGAAAGTTAAAACGATGACCAGAAAAATGTCCGGTGTGAATCCAATGAATGCGCATGATAAATCGCCGAGTGCTAAAGAGAAAGAAACTAATGTTGAAAAACAATATGACATATTTTATGTCTACAAATCCAACAATTATCTCAACAAATTATTTGGCCTGCAAAAGATCACATATGATGGAGAAACTCATAAAGCCATTGGAGGTTTTGCCAAGCTGTACGCTTTGATCATAATTTCACTCATAATCACTGAAGGTTACTTCCTCATAGGAGATTTGAAGAACAGAGAAGCTATTCAGCCAATTATTGTTGTGATAGACATTTTGTCCAATGTGTGTGTGACGATCACAACCATTGTATCAATATTAATTTCAGCTTTCTTGGTTTCCCCTTTCATGCTAAGGGCTTTGCAGGGGTTTGGCCCCATCGATGACAAACTTGGCATCAAGGGAAATCAAAACTATATTTTTTTAAGGAGGAGGATTATGTTAGCCCAATTTGCGCTCATTGTATTTAGTGTATGTCATGTCATCTATGAAAGCTGCATTGGCGTAGCACAGTGGAATACTGGCTTCCGCGGCTTAATGATACATCTAACAGATTTCAGTGTTTATATTCAGATGTTCGACTTTGCAACTGTAATTTGGATTATTGTTACACGTTTCAAAATGTTCAACTCTCAGTTGGCAGAGTTGGTGAATGAAGATAATGAATTAGATAAAATTTCTGATGATCCAATGACAATATTCCCTAATGAATCCAACAAAGTGTCTGATTTCTATCTGAGAACAAAAACTTACAGCCAAACAAAAATCAATGAAAAGAACAAGTCTCAGGACCTTATGCGGCTTATGAAAGTATTTGACGAACTAGCGGATGTAGCTAATATTGTGAGCTCGTGTTTTGGACTATCGGTAAGTAAAAAAAAAAGTGAAAATGTATAGCATATTATTCACACTTCTTCGCCGGAAATACGTTTGACAAAAAATGTGACATTAATACTGGCGTGGTAATCTTCTTAAAAACTCTCAACAAAGAATTGTGTTTTTACTTACCACAGCAAAATAATTAAAATAATATTTCCAATAAACTAATAACATAATAGCTCCTAATTACTTATTTTAACCATAGACAAACCAAAATGGTAAAAAAAAATTGTGGGACACCTTTAATCATTATTTAATTGTGAAGTTGCTCAGATAAGCCTTGTGATTATTATGGAAATGTTTACTTTAAAGATATACATATTAAAATTTGATTTGACCATTTTTTTTTCCAGATTCTTTTCACGTCGACAATGACATTTCTCTATATTATTTCTACAGTCAATGGGTTAATCATGTATGATGATCTGATCAGAGAAGATGTGAGTACATATTAATATATAAATATGAAATTAATTTGAACTAGTATAGGTTTGTGGTTATTGAAATCTTTACTTCTTCTTGTATTGCCATGTCTTCTAGCAACAATTATAAAGCATTAAGATCTTCAGAAATTTGTGTGTCATAATAATGTGAATTTTCAGGCAAATCATACCATTCCATACATTATTGGGTGGTGCTTTCCAGATACTGTATACTTGGTTTCAGCGGCATATATAAGTGAAATGATGAAGAACGAAGTAGAAAAGACCAACAGTTATATAGATAAACTGACCATCAATACAGAGCACGGTAATAATTTCTAATGATAACCCACTGGGAAATGTTTTATACATGATGAGATTAAAGTATGATTTTTGTTACCGCTCTGCTATCTCCTAATGCCCACCAAACCTGAAAGATTCCAATGTGGATTTTATCATTATTCTCAATTATTATTATCACTTCTCCAACTTCATCTAACTAACAAACTAACTAACTAACTAACTAACCACCACGCCGTTTCTCCGCAGGGGTAGGCAGAGAGGACAGACCGCAAAACAACTCGATCTTGGCCTACACTTCTCGCTTCATCCACATTCATACATCGTCTCATACATTCTCTTCTATTATTGCGACTTCTGATATGGCCCGACTCAAGTATTTGATTCACTTGATCGTGCCATGTCTTCCTCGGGCGTCCCCGGCTTCTTCTTCCCTTCACATTCGCATCATACATTCTTCTTACACCCCTTTCTTCGTTCATTCGCTCCACATGCCCAAACCATCTAAGCGTCCCTTTCTTAATCTTACTCATTACGCTTTCATCAGCCAACTTCATCGATATATTTAAAATATGTTCTTGGTTTTAGGTACAAAGAACAGCGAGCTAATCGAGAATTTTGTCCAGCTACTATCAGTGAGGGAGGTGTTTGTCACAGCGAGTAATTTCTTTCCATTTGACATGACATTCGTCCTGTCTCTAGTTGGAGCCGTAGCTACGTACACTGTCTTGCTGATGCAGGTCAAACCATTCAAAGAAGGTACTGCTGCTAACAGTACCGTTGTGAGCAATTTCACTAATGGTACAACAGCTTGAAAAGGATAAGAGAAAGTAAACTGGGAAATGGTCAGATAAATCTTGAAATAATCATAGATTATTTAAATGTTAAAAAAATAGTACAACTTGGTTTTTGTGACGGTCATTTGATTTATATTGTCCAAGTCCTTGTGAAAGCTGTAAACTCATTGTTACAAAGTTTATAAAGCCCAACGATGCACAGACAGATATTGCCATAAATTTGCAGAACAAAAAAAATTAACAACAATGTATTGCATTATTGCACTGTGGAGGGAATAGAACCCACAACCTTCAAGTTGAATGCCTAATGACATTACTCTACTCTACGAAAGATTGGTAACACTATAGCCGAGTTGTAACTACATCCAAGGTCACAATAACCCCGTATTGTTCAATATATCCAAACATTGTATCGACTACCCGAGTTTCCACTTCTCAGCTACCTACCTACTGTTTACTTTTTACTAAACAGTGTTTTATAAGTTTTAGTGTCCTTTAATGGAAGCAATCTTTCCAACGAGCCCTCCATTGATATGCTTGGTGGAACCCTAGGTGACCAGCTCAGGTATGGGGGCTCTATTGAAGCCAAAGTAAAGTTAACCACTCAGAAGCTGGGCGTATTGTACAGAGCCCGCAAATGCTTTAATAGTACACAACTATTGACCCCGTACAAATCACAAGTGCACCCCACTGTAGAATTTAGCAGCCACCTCTGGTCGGGAGTACCAAAATATCTGAAAAACCCCAGACTCTATGCAGAAACGGGCGGTCCGTTTGATAGATTCGCCTATCTTAACAGATTACAATCTTTGGAGCACAGATGTCGGGTGGGAATGCTGTCCTTGTTCTACGGGTATTTAAATGGAAGATGCTTTGAGAAACTAGCGTCATTGATCTCTTCGGCACCGGTGCAGTCGGAAAACACGCCAAACGTGCGCCCAACTTTTGTACACAGTTGACATTTGTCACATGAGAACGGGTTGCTTCTACCACTCATTCTTGAGTTCAACAGCTCGGCTGCGTAATGATCTGCCAGCCTCTGTGTTTCCTCCCTCCTACAACATAGGCCTTGAGGGAAATTATTTCCCTCAGGGCCTCCTGTGTGGAAAAAAAAATGTGCGTTTGATTAACAAATAAATTGTGCTGTATGTATATCCAAAGATTGGCATGGATTCCACCATCACTTGAGTTCCATTCCTCGGCTACTCATAGCTTTTGACTACTAAAGTCTTTGATACTTTTTGTGACTTTGAATTTGGCTTAAACTAACAAATACTTTTTTTTCTGAATTTTGAAGTAAATCAAATTTAATAATGTTATTATTAAGTTCTGCGAGTATTTTAGTTTTTATTATTGTGACAGCTGTTTCGACGTTCAAAAACATTTTCAAACAGATTGCGACTACTTACTTATATGATTTTATTTTCCCAAACCCAATTAAATTTTTTATTGTGTTTGAAATGATTTATCAATATGTTCGTTAAACACAGATTTACTCAGAAAATAACTGAAATAATTAAAATTTTCTATTCTGCGAGATGCTTCAGTTGAAATCTGTTTTCCTCGCTTTAAATGATGGCAGGTTTTTTTTTTATTGTTTTATAATGACGTGAATGCTGGCAATGAATGAAATGTGTGTGGTAAATCCGTGAATTATTAAAGAATTGTATTATATAGATTTCGCGAAAATACTAAGAAGTGGTGAATAGATTTTTTTCTTTTTTTTTTTATATGAATACCGCACAAGAGTCCCAAACTGCTCCCAACCGTCTGGAGCCAGTGAGACTATGGCATTCCCAAAAGGGGAATGTTGTGAGGCTGAAGGTATTGGGGAGGGGGAGAAGGGGGAGAGGAAGGTGAGGAAAAGGGGAAATACCTGGCTATTCAGATCTGGTCACCAAACACGGCTAAAAGCCATTTCAAGCAACGTTTCAATTCTGAATGGTGGTCTTTCACCAGGGCGATACTGAGAGTATCTTCCACTCTGGAAAGTGCGCAAATATACTAATTATTTTTAAATAATTAATTGTGAAATAACACAAATTAATTAAATAAAAATTACTTGCACACGCCGGGATTTGAACCCACCTTCGGATTCGTAGTCGAGAGCCTTACCCCTCGAACATGGAGGCCGTATTTTAATTAACATTATGATATAGGATCACAATAATAAAAACTAAAATACTTGCAGAACTTAGTAATAATATTATTAAATTTGATTTACTTTAAATTTTAAAAAATATATAGAGAAAAAAAGAAGGTGAATTTTGAATTTTCGTGGGCTGTGTACATTCGATTATCGATTTTTTTTTGTTATGTTGGTACACATATGATAAACATATGTGTACCAACATAACAAAGAAAATAAAAGATAATCGAATGTACACAGCCTGCGAAAATTCAAAATTCACCTTTTCTTTTGAACACACATCGTATATATATTAAATGGAGTTGTGCAAATTGAACACAATAACAGTAATAATAATATAATAAATGCATAATAAGAATTGTAATGTGTGTGATTTTAATAATAATGTTGAGCAATGATATGTCTACCACCACTCGGGTGGGAACAAAAGAGTGGAGAGTTATGCACTCACTAACTTTGTATCACTTATTTTAGATAATATATAATAAACACTAATGTAGTAACCCTGTCGCCAACATATTAGATTCCCGTAATACATATATGAAATATACTTGAATAGACATCCACTATTTGAAATTCACAAAAAGAGAATTGAATTTATTAAAAAAGATTAACCCATGTGATATTAAATCATGAATAAAAATCTGCAATGTATACAATGAGTGAATTGGAAACATTTTTTTAACGTGTTGATTTTTTTCCAAAAGTGTGCTTATACTAGTTGATAAAGGAGGATAAAACATATAATAAAACGTAAAATAAAACATATAATAAAACATATAATGAAACGTAAAATATAACAATTTACAGTAATTAGATATAAACTGTTTTAGGTATATTTAAAGAAAGTAAAATTTATAAAAAAAATTAAATAATATAAAAGGTAACAACTTTAAAATAAATATTTAAAGTACCTACTCATACAACAATAAATAATAAAAAAAATCTGCCACATTATAAATAAGATATAAAGGGTATTTAAGAAAGAAAATTACAAAAGATAACAAATAGTATTTTATACATTAGACTTAAAGAAATAAAATAACCCACAAATAAAATATATACCAGGCCTACTTGCCTAAAAGAAACTAAACAAGGCATTTTAATATATCGACACTGATACAAACCCCCCATACAGCATCCCCAAATATGACATAGACCCTGAGGGAAATGATTGTCTGGAATTAACCTCTGGATTACCAAGCGTTCTCATGTGAGTGAATTTTTTCGACATGAAATTACAAAGCGCAGACATGTGATGGCTTCCTTACTGGATGCGATTTTGACCCTTAATGCTCTTAACAGTTGTATAGAAGACAAAATCAAAATCGCTTGCCGTAATTTCGATTTAAATTCCCTTTTTGAAAAAGGTAATCCAGAGGTAACAAAAAATTGACAATAGTAATTCAAATTTTGAATACTCACTACAAAAAATTGACTTGTTTATATCAGGATATAGACTGAAGTGTCCGGACTTAACAACCAAGAGCTAAGAATGATCCTGTCTTTATTTAATTAATTAACTGTCCGAACTTGGCTCCCAATGATTATGGCCACACTAATTAGCGTTATGTCACATTAGTATTAGAGTGGCACTCTCTAGAACTCATCATTTCGGGACAAAGTTGTGTCAGATGAAACATTATTGTCCGAAGTTAACGATCAATATGCATAAGTAAATTTTGGGCATCTCTGTCTAATGTACCGACAATTTATTTATTAAATGCCAGAAAACAACAAATAATATGCTTAGATTGAAAGTGTGAAAGAAAAGATAACACAAAAAAAAATATTAAGCAATTTGAACGACATTAAAATAAAAGAAAATAGTGATAGTTTATAAAAAAAAAAAACATTAAATAAGGTAACATTCGTATTTTCATTTATTTTTCATATTATAAATCTTAGTATTACATAATAAAGTGCACTATGTATTAATTAATATTGTTAATAATAAAAAAAAACAACCAATTATAATTAATAAACTCTCTGGTCTGTGAGCACGATTTCCTTCACTTTTTCTATGTTTTCCTCTTTCACTACCAACATTTTGGGCATGGGGTGGTCATTATCTTCAATGGACTCCCTTCAATATTTACGGAATTTCCCAGTGAGACAAGACATCGATCAATCTTTTATGTATTATGTTTTAACAAGATAAATAAAAAAATAAATAAAAATCGAGCCCATCTTTTATTTTTCACATAACATATAGAAGACTTACCATAGACACTGTTCATTTTGCCATTAATGTCCTTTCATCGCATCCCTTCCTTCACAAAATATTTTATCACTGAGCAGTACTAAAATTTAGGCAATTTAACTCGAGTGCCACATTCCACTGTGAATACTTATTTTACCTATTTGAAGATGCTGTATCAGCAGTGAGAAATGCATTAACGTTCAAAAAGATGACATGGAAAAAAAAGAAATCGGTTAACATTTACGACACTAGGCTCATTTTCCATCAGACTCCCCTCGTAACTCATGTCGGTACCGTGATAAAGAAAACAGGTGCTTTCGTTTAGCTAGCACATCACCGCAAAACTCATAAATACAGATATCATTAAAACCATTATGTAAGCTAATTTTTTTTAATATTAAATAATTAGTTTGAGAAATAAAATAGCTCTGTTTAAGTCATCGAGAAGTGCCAAATCTCTAAATGCACTTAGAATGTGCAGATGCATATGGAGATATATATATATATATATTATTTTTTTTTTAACTTAATTCAAAAAATTAATGATTTAAAAAACACAAGAAAATTTTAGAGTTTTTAAAGATGATAATATCGACGGTCCCAACGAACAATGTCGGATGTGCAAATGGTATCTTCTTATTAGAGCTGTTTCGTTTCTATGTGCTTAGAGTTTTACGTGTACATTTTTATTATTTTTGAGATAAAGAAATATAGTATTTTTTTTTTATATTTTGCATAAACCCCCATTTATTTCATTGGAAAAACATTACAACTACTACAGCTCTTATGCAAAGTTACCAATTTACACATCCGACATTGTTCGTTGGAACCGTTGATTTGTATACACATTTATTATAAATCAGGACATTTAATAATGCATATAGAAAATAGATAGGTACATATAAATACATACATGAGCAAAAGAGAAAATAAGTGATAAAACGGTTACTGTATATCGTGAGTATATAAAAAAAAAACCTTATTGTTGTCACTAGCGAGAGAAAGTGTGACAAATCAGAAAAAGGACAAATATAGGGAATAAATACGAGCAAAATGTAAATTAAAAGGCCAAAAAACCATGCTCTCTCTCATATTGGATTCCAGGCATCAATGGAAACAATATGAATTTTATTGATAGGTAAAATTCTTTTATTTATATATCTCAGGTATAGCAGCAAAAACGTTGAGTCGGAAATTTAACAATTTCACTTAATAATGCAGTATTATGACACTCTATAAACTGGCAGAACACACAAAGTTGTGGTCCATTAAAAATATCTGTACTTTTAAATATAAATTTACAGTTAAATCAGTTAACAGGTGTTTTAATCGGACAAATCACACAAAAACTTTATATTTTTGTACTGGAAAAAAATCTTAAATCGATTTTGCATTATAATAATAATATTGAATTTGATAGAGAAGTTTAAAGTTGATATAAAACTTAAATTCTTGATCTCTCAAAACAGCGATTTTAGAATTTTTAACGTTTTTTGCCAGTATACCCACGATATGTAAGTAGCAATGAAGCTTGCCATTTAAATTCAGAGGTTTTGCATCGGCGAAAAATGTTGAGTAGAGGATAATAATTATATTCACTCATTTGTGCAGTGAAATCACCAGATTATAGGGTCGTGAACCACTTTATGTTTCTTCAGTGCGTGACTCGTCGAACTAGCATAGTCACACTTATCACATTTATGGGGACGGACACCGGTGTGTGTGAAATGATGGTTCCTCAGTGAATTGGCTTGAGCCGTCTTGTAGTCACACAAATCACAGTTGAATGGTTTGGTTGCAGAGTGGGTCAGGAGATGGCGCCGTAACGAGCCCGAGTGCAGACTCACATAACTACACTTGGGGCAAGGGAAAGCTTTCTTATCCCGATGAATGTTCTTATGCAGCTCAAGATGGTCGTAAATTTTAGTGGTATAAATACATTTGTCGCATGAATACTCTTTATTCGTAATGTGTTTCCGCTTGTGAATTTTTAGAGAGCCACATCTTGTTGATGTATATTCGCATTCCTCGCACTTGTAAATAGTCACATCTGGCTGTTTAACGTGTTTCAATTTGTGAACTTTGAGTTTGTTGCTCAGTTTACATCGATAGTCGCACAAATCGCAAGTAAATGGTTTCTCCGCTTGATGTACAAGTAGATGTCTTTGGAATGCTGATCGAAGAGTGCCTGAATAGGTGCATAGTGTACATGCATACTGTATCTTTGGGGTTTGAATGTGGTGTTTTTTCCTATGAGACTTCATACTTGATTTCAGTCTACAAGTAAAATCGCAGTCTTCACACTTGATCGGCGTGTACAAATGAATCTTTATGTGCTTTATCAGTTTGCTTTTTAATTTACACCGATATGAGCAATCGTGACAAGCCAGTGGTTTGACATCAGTGTGGACAAGTTTATGCCTGGTGAGAGAGGAAAATCTTTTACCGACATAATCACATTGATCGCAATTCAGATTTCTTACTTGTGGTTTTTTCTTATGGGTTTTGAGATGCCGCTTTAAAACGTCATTCTTTGTGCAGCTGAAATCACATGTTGTACAAAATAGGCTATTGTCATTTTTTTCTGTGCCACATAAACTGAGAAGACCTTCGATTCCTATGTTCAAATCTCCCTCCTTTAAGTGTTTATGGAGGCAAGCGATAATATGTTTGCGTAAACGGAATCCTTTTCCACACATACAAGTGTGGATGCCTAGTTTTGGAGTTAAACAATCCTCTAATTCAGGATTTGAAAATTTGACAACGTCATGTGTTTTTTTGTGCTGTTGGTACGTCAATAGATTGCTGCATTTCTTATTGCAGGTAGAACAGTTATAGGTGATGTTTTCACTCCGAAGTTTAATTGGGAGATCACCTTTACTGCCTTCAAGGATCTCAACACCATCTTCATTAAGCAACAACGCTTTTTGAAGATCCAAGTGGTTGGTGATTTCCGCATGGTTGAGTTCGATTTTGATAACTCGATTCTTATTCAGGCCTAAAGGGTCATAGTTTTTACTGCAACTTACTGCTTCTTTTTCGTGGTCGATTGTGACATGTTCGAAATTTTCCGAAGCTACTACTTCCTGCAAATGAAAAAATCAGTGAGTGAATAAAACAAAAATTACACCCTAATAAGTTTCTGTTATTTAAGTTATATACATTTTTATGACTAAAATTAAACTAATAATACAAATAGAAACTGTCAATCACCTGTTCTCTCAATGCTGTTGATAAATTATTATTTGCCGACAGCTCCTGTTTAAGATTATTTACATCTAATAAATCGATCTCTACCTTCATCATCACATTCTCAATCTCCATATTTAATGAGATGTTATGAATTCGTTTATCATTTACATTATCGTCACATTTTCAAGGAAACAAAACATGACAGCACTATTTTGTTTTGACATAAGGGAACCTTAAATTGTACGCGTGCTCCCTTTTACGTTAACAGATGAGACACCACTTGCCGTATTCGGTAGAATAAGATGGGAATACGGAATAAGTGAAATGTACGTTGATGTAGTAATTTTCAGAAATTATTCATTAATAATAAACATCAAACACGACCAACACACAGAACCAGAACGATGACGCCCCTAACCCAGTGTTGTAATATTGAAAAAAAACCACTATCTCCACTTTCCCAGGAAATTATTTCCCCAATTTTTCATTGAAGTGAAAAAAAAAAAACAGAAAATGGCAAGAAATTTTTGAGTGTCACCAAATACTCAAATGACGCCCTCTAGCGGCCCGAGTTATACGAATTGCTTATTTTCACGTGTGGGCCGTAAAGTTAATAGAGTATAAAGAGCCCCGCGTGTGACAGAAGTCATACATATTTTTGACGCGTAGAAAAGGTTAATAAATTTTCTGTAAAATATATTCTTAATAAATTATAAAAATCGGAAATTCAAAAATTAAATATTAGGTGATGAAACTACGCGTGTAATCACATATCGACGTCAAAATACTGTGAACATGCTACACTATCACCTCTAGCGGCCTTTAGTGTATTGCTATTGTAATTATTATTTTCTTTTCGCTGTAAACAATTTAGCAGTGAGGCTGATATGACGGTTCGTCGGGCAGTAGGTACTATTCTAGGAATAACGCAAAAAGAGAGGAATAGAAATGCGATCTTAGGTAGTTACAAGTAATTTATTTTTATATACGTGGGATTAGTCTTAAATCTAGAGTAAAACTTAATTAGACATAATAAATTTAATAAAACTAGATACGCAATTACTTAATTCTACTGTTAAAGTCCTTGTACTTAAAATTAGAGGTTCACTGACTTAGGTAATTACTTAATTCTACTGTTAAAGTCTTTGTACTTAAAATTAGAGGTTCACTGGCTTAGGCAAGGTGGGAGGAATTATCATTATAGTCAGGCACTTCCCTTTTAGGTGATGGATGTCCAGAGTCCAGTGGCTGCGTTGTATGTAGAGTCCTCGCGTTCGCACTACGTATTCGTGTACCTCCGGATCGGGAGTAGGTGCAACGCGGCGATAATCAGAGGCCTGGGCGGTCTCCGATGTTGATCTCCGAAGGGCGAAGAGCAGTTACTTCCTTCTGGGATGGAAGTGTAGAATTCCCTCGTCGTCAGAGGACCTGGGCGGCCTCTCAAAGGAGCGAGAATTGGAACCTTCCTGGGCGGAAGGTTTCACTTGGCTGGGTGTCCTGGGCGGACTACTGCAATACTACTGCAACAGACTCGTCTGTCCTGGGCGGACTACTGCAATCCTCGGTGGAAGACTGCACCTCACTCTCCGTCCTGCGCGGACTCTGGCAATCGAGTCGTCTGTTCTGAGCGGACTCTGGCAATCGACTCTCCTAGAGCCCACTGTCCTTCTGTCTACCTGTCTACCTGTATTGTTCAGCGGTCGTTCTATCCGCGGCTCAATTCCCTTGAGGGGATTATCTTTTATTGACGTCCCATAAAATCGTCGGGCTTTCCCAAAATAGCAGTTAAGATTATATTATTTTAGTTACGATTTTACCTAACAATAGGCTCGGCTAGCCTTTGTACTAAATTTATTTTATGGCCGGTCTAATCTGGGAATTCCTATTATTTAAAATGCACATTTTAAATCTAAATATTTCGGTGAATTTGGTCAATTATTTTAGGTGATTACAAAAGGCTATATCAAGGCTTTTAATGCAATATATGTATAGGATATACGTATATACATGATCATAAAAGAAGTAAAATCATATGTAGATCACCTAATACTTAATTTTGAATTTTCGGTTTATAGAATTTATTAAAAATTTATTTCACGTAAAATCCGGTAAAATGTATGGTAAAACCTAAATTTGCCAACTCGCGTCGCTAGGGGCGTTGGTGTGGCATGTTGCCATATCTTAATATATGATAAATGTCAGGAGCTGCGCGTATTATTATATTTCTACGGTATTTGGGTCACTCGCCATACAGGTTGATACGGTTAATTTTGCAGTCGTATATTCCCATAGATTTGTCTATCTATGGGAAAATAGTTCCATATTTCTTCCTTCAACCGCCTGCAAAGTTAACTGTGTCAAGGTGTACCAACTCTATGAGACCGTTTTGCCCCCTCTAAGTGGATACTTTTTTTAAAATTATTCATATTTTACCATATTTTCTCGTTTAAATGATAAGAATAGATTGAAAATAACAACATATTTACCTAAAAATAGATTTTTTACCACCGCCTTTCCAGCCCAAAGATAGTAGTAGCCAGAGATATATCAGTTCATAGATATATGCATTAGTTATACCACTCTCATAATAGCCATAGATATATTGGATGATATACGGTATTAGCTCAAGTAGGTCAATTTTACATTTTATAGGTTCGAAGATTTTAAATGACACCAAGATGGCTCATAGGAAGATAAAGGTAAGTTTTTAAAAACACAGTGGTTCAAGTGCATATTTTTTACTTCCGCCAAACGACATCAGGAAATTAGTGGTACTTCCTGAATTAAATTATTATATCGACGACATTACCATTGGATTCTAGAACATATTCTTAGGCTATTTTATGTAATTTTAAAAAATCGGTCTACAAGAAAAATAATTACATGGAAAGGTATTTTTTTTGTATTTCTGAAGTTTGTGTATCGAAATAGTCATGTATTAGATGCCAGATAAAGAAAAAAATAATCAATAGATGATAAATAAACCAAAAACCAAAAAAATCACAAATTAAAATTACATGTATATAAAAAAAGTTTTAAGAAATTGGTTATGTTTTTCTGTATATGTTATTATTTGTTTACAAAATAGTAAACTGGCAAAATCGATTGTGAGGCATAATGTTGTATACGAGCTTCAACGGGCAAAAACCTTGGTGTTGCCATAGTAATTAACATTTTTAGTTCCACTTTTCTACTTGATGCCTTTGTATTCTGCCAAGCTGTAATTTATTTATTTATTGTTTCTTTACATTTACAAATCCATTTTCTCACTTGGACTAAGCCTGTATATAACAAAGTCATTTCGTGACATCTTAAAAGGAAATGCAGAAGTAAAAATTAATATAATTTCAAATAGACCTGACGAAATACTTGACAAGAAGCTATGAGCGGACTTTTAAAAAAAGTTTAATAACTAACTAAAACTAACTTAGAATACACTTCTTGCTTTATTCACATTCGTACATCGTCTCATACATTTTCTTTTATTTTTCCGACTTCTGACATGGCCCGACTCAAGTATTTGATTCACTTGATTGTGCGATGTCTTCCTCGGGCATTCCCGACTTCTTCTTCCATTCACATTCACATAATATATTCATACACTCCTTTCTTCGTTCATTCGCTCTACATGCCCATACCATCAAAGCGTGCCTTTCTTAATCTTACTTTAATAAAAGTTATGTATAATTTATTTTAGGGTGCTAAATGTAGGTACCTCTAACTTTATAAAAACAACATATTTTTAGAATAAATACAAAAAGATGTCAAAATTTCAAATATTTCTAATAATTTACATATTTCTTTTTATAATTTGTTATATTGCTGTTGTTACAATACTCGTTGATCTGCGTGGGCGTGTGGCATCAATGGTGACATAAAATCCAAGTGGAACGAAAAATCATTATGCCGAAAAACGAATAAATTCTAATACAAATTAATATTATGTTGCATCGGTTGACAAAACCCGCATTTTTCTATTATGTCAGTGTCAAGAAAACAGAAATGTTTGAAAAAGGTTTTTGTAGTTTGTAAGTATTTTTTTTAACTACACTTATTTAATAGTTTGTGACACTTATAAGTTTTCTTATTTAAAAAATAAATTGTTAGATACTATAATAAAATATAATAGGCATTATGAAAACAAAAAGGACGGTGGTGATGAATGACGATTAATTATACGAGTATCGGTATCGTGCTGATTTTTTATTGATTCCATGCGCAAACATTATCTGACAAAACTTTTCAAAAGTAGCCTTGAAGTAAAAATATTTTTTGTTTTGTATCAGACTTTTCACGTGAATAGCCTAAATAAATTAGAAAAATCTACGCGATGACACACATGACAAACGTCTTTCCAGAGATAGTAGCTAACTTTAAAGTCAACAATTTTAGGTAGTGTTAAAAAAGCATAATCTTTTCAGGGATTTTTTTTAAAAATACATTCATACTTTTTACCTTCGCATATAGTGCCGTTAAAATAAAAATCTATTTTTGTGAGTTTGCACATCTGCTGCTGTTTTATTTGCGCAAACTGGGACTCAGCCCGTGGGTGTTTGGCGTTCGGTTACTGTTTTATCACACATGTCATTTTAGTTTGTCGAGCCGGCTCGGAGGCTTTTTCTGCAACTTCTCCTTTCAAAATGTTTTCCTTGTACATTTTGTTACCTTTACTGTTTTTCGGCACCGTTTTCTGTGTCGACGATGACCCGTTAACTGTCAATTACTCGACCGAAACTTTCAAAGAAGAGGTTCCGAAAAAGAATCACTTCGTGATGTTCTTCGCTCCTTGGTAAGTCTTATCACGCGGATAATATATTATATTTGTGTCAATCTTTCCACTTAATTAATAGTTAATTACTCAATGACGTCTATATATCATTTAGAAGAATATTGCTTTAAAAATAAGATCGTAATATTCCCTTAAAAATGTGATTTTTCTCAGTGAATTGTTTGCATAGCCGAGATGCATTTATGATGCTCATGCGAGTTGTTATCTGGGTTTATTCAATCAGAGATCCGCCCCCTGAGTTTTCTGTTTTCTGGCATGAAGAACGTTATCACTCATTATTTTATGTGGGCAGGTGTTGAAGTAACTGTCTCCAATTATCGTTTGCCCATTCGAATATATATTAACCTCTTCAATTATACATAGTCTGACGGTGGACATTGCACAAACTAATAGTCCCACCGAAATGACAAACAGCAAACATACGACAATAAAAGCTTTCTGGTTCATTTTTACAAATGGCAGTGATTTGTGGTGACCACTGACTTAAATAGGCCCGATCTTACAAAGATCTAACTTATGGCGAGCGGACCTACAGGCAAATACTCTTATAAGCTAAAGTGAAGTTGAATCTTAGATCTGTTATACTGCTTCTACTTAAATCTTGCAGTAGCCAGGAGATCATAATGAGGTCACTCGTGACATGTGTTGGCATTTACTAGTCGCTTAGCACTTAGACTAAAGCAAAAGCCCGTTGTCAATAAAAGACAATGAATTTGAATAAGTCATCTATAAGGGCTTTAAATTTTTTCATATGTTTTTATATCTATGTAATAACTACGATCTCTCAACAAAGTAATTATGCTGTGTCACACTCGAGTGATAAGAAAGCGACATTTGAAAAATGTTTGATAAATAATACCTGTAATATATGTTTTTATTATGTGATTTTAATCACAGCACACCTGCTTTCAAGTGTACAGTACAATAAAGTAAGCACAGTTCAGCAGGGGCATGGCATAACATTTTTAAATCATTATTACGCACAAAGTTTCTCTAAAAAATTGAAATGCCATAGTTCCACTAGCTCTGGGCATTTGGAACGCTTGTGCGATATCACAATGCACACGCAGGAATAGGCGAGCATCTGCCTACAATCTACCATTGCTTGCATTACATAGAGCAGTGGTTCCCATACTTTTTCAATTCGCAGCGTCCTTGCTAAATCCATTTTTCCCAAAAGCTCCCTGTGTCAATTTTTAAAAGTGCACAAATAGCGCAGGCAATTATTTTTTTTGCAGCGATCATTAGGTAAAATAAGTAAAACACATTTTAGATCAGAAAAAACTTTACTGTCACTATAATAATAATAATTGGATGATTTGTATAGCGCCGCTTTTATTAAAAATCACCTCAAGGGCGCTGTCAGTTGAATCAACTTAACAAAAATAAGTCGATTCAACTACATTACAATTTATTAGTGGGATGGACGAGCCTGTTGACCGCTGCACATTTTTCGAATGTAAATTAAATTATAGAATATAGACAGAAGTGAATTGAAATTGAATGAAAAAAAATGTAATAATTTGCGGCGCCTCTGAGGAATCCTCGGCTCCTTAGGGTGCCGCGACGCACACTTTGGAAACCACTGAGATAGGGTATTAGGTTATACTGCTCGATCTTCATTTGATAAGGTAATCATGTGTGTTGGTATAACTGTAATTAATATTTTAACAACTTTATTTGCATTTATAAAAACAACTATTTTGTGTTTGTGTGGCATGCTTAGCCACACTACGTAAACAAAATAATAGGCTTTAATATTAAATATGTTGTTTACGCTACACATTTGTTCAAGTCACAGATGTTCTTATTTCTGTTACCAAATTAATTTAACTCCGTAACAGTGAATTGCAAAGTATTGTCGAGGCTTGGCTCAACTTTTAAGTCGGTTTCTATTAATATCAACCAAAGTGGAGGAAAGCAAAACGCTAATTGCAGAGACGCACTTCCGTAGTTGATTGTCTCGCTTGTTGAGTAGTTGCGATCCTTGGCTACGAATCAGAAGGTCGTGGGTACAAATCCCAGTGTGCGCAAGTAAGTTTTATTTGATTAAATTGTGTTATTTCACAATTTATTAATTTAAAATAATATGTAGTAAATTTGTGGCACGTTCCAGACTGGTAGATAATGTCAATATCGCCCTGGTGAAAGATCACCATTCAGAATGAAATGTTGCTTGAAATGGCTTTAGCCGTGTTTGGTGACCAGATCTGAATAGCAAGGTACATCCTCACTTTCCTCTTCCCCATCTCCTTCCCCTCCTTAATACCTTCAGCCTCACAACATACCTCAATTGGGGATGCCTCACTACAGGCATCATTGGATTGGATACAGGGATTGTACAGAATTAATATTTACACTAAGCACCCAATTACTAAGGTAACTGACAATCCAGCTCAATAAAGTACCATTGATGCCCAACAGTTGGAGTTTAGATATAAGTATGTGATGTCAAACTTTATCAAATGCTTTACTAAAATCAGTGTACTCGTATATATAGTGTCCACTTGTTGTTTCAGACCAAGGGAATTGGATGTGTAATTTTCAAAAATGATTAAGTTACTTAAGGTAGAGCGACCTCTGACGAAGCCATGTTGGTTAGGAACACTTAAGTTGTTGATAGGTTTGACAATGATATCTAGCACTACAGTTTGGGTAAAACAGACATTATACAAATCAGTCTGTAGTTTGATATATCGCTTTTATCGCCCTTTCTATAAACAGGCATTTAATAACTCTTTTTCAAATAAGGCAACAAAGTTTTTTATGCACCAGGGGGAAAATTTATACCAAGCCTGCTTTTTTTTATTTTTTATGCGATACCTCTCAAGAATCCCAGTTGCTCCCAACCGTCTGAAGCCAGTGAGACTGAGGCATCCCCAATTGGGGAATGTTGTGAGGCTGAAGGTATTGGGGAGGGGAAGAGGAAGGTGGGGAAATACCTGGCACCAAACACGACTAAAAGCCATTTCAAGATATGTTTCAATTCTGAATGGTGGTCTTTCACCAGGGCGATACTGAGAGTATCTTCCACTCTGGAACATGCGCAAATATAATATATATTATTTTAAAATTAATTAATTGTGAAAAAACGTAAATTAATTAAATAAAAATTACTTGCCCACGCCGGGATTTGAACCCCCCGACCTTCGGATTCGTAGTCGAGAGCCGTACTCCTCGACCATGGAGCCCCGAGGGAAATAATTTCCCTCGAGGCCTACGTCATTTTTGGGGATGCTGTGTGGAGGGTCTTTTAGAGGATAGGATGGAGTGAACCTGGGTATTGAAGAGACCCATTTTGTAGGAGAGAGGAAACATAGAGGCTGGCAAATCATTGCACAGCTGAGCTGTTGAACACATGAATGAGTCAAAGAAGCGACACATTCTCATGTGGCTAATGCCAACCGTGTACAAATGTTGGACAATATTGTCAACAATGAATATTGTCCAACCACAAAATGCTGTCATTTTTATCATTCCAAGATATATGAGCCATACAAAAATTCACTGTTTAAGACCAAACTAAAGAATGCTATCGTTTTTATCATTTCAATATATATTAGAGGAAAATCACTACAAGAGAGTCGCAGGCAAAAATATTCCATTTTGAGATTACAGTACAAATGCAAAAAAAATGGTGAATTTTTTTTTTCCATTTTGATATTTGAAAGAACATGCGAATAACCTCGTAATTTTGGGCGGCTGATTCAAATAATTAAAGATGGAGGAAAGAGCATTGCAAAACCCTTTTGTATTTTATAGAACAGAATGGAAACTCAAATATTTTGATTATAGAGCACCCAAAAATTTGATCAATGGCTATTAACCACTGAACCGATAATCCCAAGAAGCGAAAACTGATTTTAGAGAAAACTGATGTTCCTCATTTACATAAGACCTTCCGACTTCTTGGCCAAACATAGGCCATTGCAATTGATTTTCTGTTCAAGAAAGCATTACTATATGAAAAAGGGAAAAAATAGCTTATTTCAAGCACACGGACACGCCTATAACACACTCCTATCTTTTTTTCTCTTCAGTGATTAAATAAAACAGATTTGACTATCAACACAGTTTTCATAAATATATTTATTTATTTACCCCCATTACAGGCTTTTACATGGACATTTTACAAATAATATTGAAAAGGTACACACTGTAATAGGTAATATAAAAAGAAAGAATATAATTTTCCACTTTTATCCAGAGTTAAATAGTTTCAAATAACCTAGCTCTATTCAATGAAAAAAACTCATACTGTAACATCGATGTACCAAATATATCAACAACATCGAAGTATTTGTTCCCCAGATGTTTGTTGAATTCGTCACATAGGAATATTACAATAAAGAAATTTTTTTTGTTACAAAAATTCAAAGAAAGCAATCTATTAAGAGATATGTACTATAACTATAATTTAAAAAAAAATCATTTAGTTTGGATGGGTATTTTGGTCTCAAATCCAAAATTAAGTTTTGTATGAAACAGGCCACGCAGCCGTACCCTGTAAGGCAGTACCTAATATAAGTTCCATATTGATAATAAAAAACTTGTAGAGAAAAAGACTTCTCAATTAAATGTTTCAATGTAATTTACTTGTATTGTTGATTTTTAATAAAAAATTTAAATGTCCAGGTTTTCGATTTTTATGTGACCCGTAATTTTTCTTTCGTTGCCCGGTACCTGGTTGCGACCCATAGTTTGGGAAACACTGCTCTATACAATTGTTATTTTGTCTGTTGTCACTAATGACTATCTCGCCTTACCTATAACCTTTCATTTAAATTATGCCCTGTTGATGAATATCAAATCAATCATCTACAAACTTATCTGTGCGGGCGGCCAGTGCAAATTAGTGATACTTCACCCTAATAAATTTATTTGTGGAATCCTTTAGTATTTTATGAAACCGAAAGAAAAACGTTGAATGACACTGACTAAGTGCAGTTTTACTATTGTCTAGCTTTGGTATCGTTTTGGTACTTGTTGACGGAAGATACTTGTTTCATCTACCAGGTGTAAATGTACCTATAATATTTTGAACTTCTTATTTTTCAGACTCCTTAATTTAGCCCATTTAGTACCTCATTATTAAAACTTATTCTCTAAAATTATGGCATGATGGTATTTTTAAAAAAATTTAATGTTCAATTTATTTTCTCCCCATTTAGGTGTGGACATTGCCAAAGACTATCTCCTACCTGGGGCCAGCTAGCTGAACTTCTGAACGTGGGAGATGACTCCAAGGTCACCGTTGCCAAGGTAGACTGCACACAAGACAAGGAAATCTGCTCAGAAAATGGCGTCACAGGTAAACAGAACAAGTGTTCATTTTATTTATTTATGTATTACACACTCGACATGTGCCAATCATAAATTAAAATAAGAAGCCTGCATCAGAAAGTCCATATTTATATCGACTTAACGGTCAGCAGTGTCACCCAAAAATACACACTTTGCAGGTTGCTAAGTTGAGAAATGCTATGAATGATGTATCTGTAAATTCTATATGGGTAATTAGGAAAATGTATAATATTTCGAAAGACGATAATCCTATATAATGTATATGTTAGTTTTACAATAATGTTTTGTATTTTTATAAGTTTCTTGAAGGACTTGAACCTCAAATCTACAGTAACAATTAATTCCATTTCATATTCCGTGTGTATGCCCGCCAACAAACAATTCATTTCAATATTTAAAAGTATTATGTGCTAAAAGTGTTTTTTTTTAATATTTAAATTAGCGCCATCTGTGATTGCGTATTATGTGTCGTTTAACCTTAGATATTCAACCATTTTTGTCCCTCCTTTGC
This sequence comes from Halesus radiatus, assembly GCA_022606495.2. Taxonomy (NCBI): domain Eukaryota; kingdom Metazoa; phylum Arthropoda; class Insecta; order Trichoptera; family Limnephilidae; genus Halesus; species Halesus radiatus. The sequence goes on along the minus strand of JAHDVE020008391.1, from coordinate 14,349 downwards.
TGTTGAAATGTTCAGATCTTCCCTTTTTTTTCATCAGAAATACTACAAACTTTTAGGTTTTTTATTTACCCAAGTGGGCCGTACAAAAAGGGCCACGGTTGTGCACCACTGCTGTACGTACACACAAAAAGATAACTTGACAAAAGTGAGGTGTGATCAATTATTAACAACTCTTGTATGGTGAAAGTTTTCACGGATTGGCAAGGATAAACAAGAGTTTTTTTTAGGAAATGCTGTTAGACAAAATAAATTTAATATGTGTTAATATTATCTTCTTCAATGATTAAATATTACAATGAGGTTTACAAACTTCAATAAGTTATAAAAAATAAAATGAATAAATTTAACATGTTTGTGTAACAGGAACAGCAAAAAATATGATGTTTGAGATGAAATGCATTTGATTAAAAATTTTGCTCCATCTTTGCCTACATTTTTTTCCTCTTCGCTCGGGGAGCCCCCTAAGCTTGGGGGCCCTGAAGAATTGCTCCAGTGGTAGTTAAGGCCCTGCTTTCTCCTAAACAATGCTTATAACAGAAAGACAGGTTACAACAGAGTTTTCAGTGGCGGGATCATATTCCTTCAATAGAACTGTGATCATGGAATACATTCAACGGCATTTTGGTTTTCTGTGACTTTTTTGTTAACCTAAAAACAGTAGGTATTGGACAGTTAGGATTAAGGTTGAGGGCTGATCCATTCGTTACTCAGCTGAGTGTTGGAATTTTTTTTAAACCAAAAAAGTTCACCCGAGGAGATCAAAATTTCATTTACGTTTTTTTATTCCAAATAAGCTCAGGAATCACTGGTTAAAGTTTGCTGGGTACTTGCTAATACACCCCGTATATGTGCAATGCTGAACATTTTATTTTGTTCTTTAGGTTTGTATAACCACGTTGCATTTTCTTTCAGGGTATCCAACTCTGAAGTTCTTCAAGGTTGGCGAACCTGAGGGAATCAAATTCCGGGGAATTCGCGACTTGTCTACTCTCACCAATTTCATCAATGAGCAATTAGGAGAACCAACTGTGAGTGTGAAATTTATCAACAACGATACATTTTAGATGTTGTGAGATTTTTGCCATACTTGTTTATTATTTTGACAATATTTTATTTATTTGTTGTTTTATTTTAGGAGGAAGATGATGATGATCTCTTCCCCAAAATCGAAGTCAAGGGGGCAGTTGATTTGACAGAAGACACCTTCAACAAGCATGTTGCCAGTGGCAAACATTTCGTCAAGTTCTACGCACCGTGGTGTGGACATTGTCAGGTTTGTACAAGATAATAAAAATTTTAATTTACTTATATATAGTTTATTACTTAGTATTTTTTTCTTCATGTCCACTCTTACAATATCATTTTAATGAATTTACTCCCCAAAAATTATTTGAAACTACAAATTGATTTTTTTAAAGTTGGATATGTTAGAGACGTTTGAGACAGAGCACCATTCATTTTGTCTATCTTTTCTATTGCAGCTATTGTCACAAAACCTCTTTTGGAAGAAGGTTTTATTCCCTAGGCTTTTTGTAAAATTTTTCATGAATGCCTGTGCATCTCTGTAACTATATTTTTAAGGTATCATTTTATTATTAAGTGTGCTTTCACATGAGAATACAATTTCATCATATAATAATAGTATAATTAATAAGTTAGTAGTAAGTATATTGTAAAACATGGAACCGCAAAAACTTAACACAATAAATACATATGTACATATAAAAACTATTAAAATATCTGTAAGATAATAATATAAATATGTTGTCACAATTTTCACAGAAAGCAATATAATTAATTTTAATAATGGCGGCATCGTAATATTGTGTAATAAAATTTGAACTGCTCTATATTGATTAACACTTATTGGTATTTTTTTTATTTTGGTTTTATTGTTTATGGTTTTTAATCCAGAAACTCGCGCCAACATGGGAGGAATTGGGAAACAGCCTGAACCATGATAAAACAGTGATCATTGGCAAAGTTGACTGCACTCTGCACAAGCCAGTCTGCACAGAATTCGAAGTCAAAGGATACCCCACCCTTCTCTGGATCGAAGACGGCAAAAAGGTGAACATAAATAATTTTATGTTTTTGAAACTGTTCATTTAATTTGTGGTGAAATTTTATTGTGGATAGAATGCCATTTTTAAAATTGTGATGTCAAGAGTTTTACTGTGTGAAGCTAGTGGGATTATGGCACATCTGATTAGAGAATTTTGTATCGTGGAAGGACATATTAGAAGGAAGGTTAGGAATTACCTCCTTATTCAAATGTAATTACTCTAAACATTTAAGCATTTTCAAGCACTTGCATGGTGGTCGATCACTAGGGCAATACTGAGGGTGTATTCATTCCATCGACCAACAATATCTAGACAGTGGATCTTAAAAATGGCATCCGAACCAAAATTAATTGAAAATTTTCCGAAAACATTTATCAAAAAAAACATGCATTATCTCCATAGTCAAAATATCACAAGAAGCATTGCTTGTTACCCTTTGTTGGTCTGGAGTGAAGCAAATTTGTCTCCCAGCGAGTTTGAATCAACAGTGGCTAACCTTATCGAGATCATTTTTCAAACACAAAACTGAGACAGTTACTGATAATTTAGATATTTACTATCGTGAACTTTATTATTGAAAATTTAATCAGCTATATGAATACTTAAAAAAATATGTACGCCACAGATCGTTTGGAGTGAGCGTTTTCAAAAAACTATCAATCGATAAATTGTATAATTTCTCCTAGCCATTGTTGTATGGCGATGTATGAGTTTGTGACATGTGAATGTATTCAAGTTACAACAGCAGTTTTGTCCAAAACTATACGCTCAACAAAGGCTTTGCGTACGGTGCGGTAAATGTAGTTGGGTTCTTACGTTTCAACTTCAAACATGTGACCCGTACCTTTCTGGCTTCCTATGACATGACAATTTGGGGATAACTTTGCTCTCTGTGTTATTTTGGAGCGAAGCGTGCTATTCTTTTGGAGCGAGGTGATGGAATTCAATAGGTGGGCCAAAACATGCAAAACCTAGTACTGATATATTGAAGATTCATACACACTAGAATGAAACATTGGAAATAATGTTTTTTCAAGTGTCCTGATTTTTATTGGAAATTTTCATCATCCAAAAGATTATTCTGAAGTTGTTTGTCCAACAATAATTTCCATGCTTGATTGTATAGATTGAGAAATACACTGGGCAGCGCTCCCACGAGAGCCTGAAAGCCTACGTGGACAAGATGGTGGCGGGAACGGATGATGGTGATCGCATCGTCAAGGAGAAGCCGGAGGTGGACAGCAGCCCTGTGGCCACCCTCACGTATGACAACTTTGACCACGGCATCAAAAAAGGATACGTGTTCGTCAAGTTCTTTGTCCCATGGTTAGTAAACAGGCCTGATATTAAACAACATAATTTCCTTTGTGAGTACCTACGTCCGTATGAACATGAACTTTTCAAAATTGAAACCAATGTGTTGAAAAATTAAAAAAGAATCTTTTCAAATCTGGACAACAGATTAAGTACCTTCCTATAATAAAAGAATTTAACCTATTAATAAAATTCCTATTTTGTTTCCATCGATGCTGGGAATCCATTATGAGAGAGACCTTGCTCTTTTATTTACGTTTCGTGGGTTATTTTTAGTTATTTATCCCTGTTTTCCGACTTGCCACACTTTCTCTATCTAGTCTATATTTGAAATGTGCCTCTATATGGCGTACTTTTATGCAAGTCAAGTCAGTGTGAAAAAAAATCTAGAAATCTAATAAAATGGAAATAACATTTTTCATTACTATAGCAACACCGATTTTAGAACAAAAATTGTGTTTGCCTTAAGAATCTGACATGTTGACTGCATAAATGAAATGTATAAGGTGAAACTCTTTTAAAAAGTTTTCCAAGGGACCGAAAAAGAAAACTTCTTATGTGGGAAAACCTTATATGCAGAGTAAATTTGGCCATTTTCCAAATTGAGTCTTTAAGGTACCAAAAAAACTAAACTTCTTAAGCATGAAAACTTCTTAAGCCAGTTTCACTGTATTTCAATAACACAACAAACATAACTTTTTCATGCCAAGTGTTAAAAGATAACAAGTTCGAATATTAAATATCCTTTAAGAAATTACCACTAATTTCTGTTTTATGTTGATGTGAAAAATGTTCACTTGGACGTTAGTGCTTTTTTAAAGTTGCATTAATTTTCCATTCAATCATCTTGGTGTTACCATTTAAAACCATAATCGATTGCAGAGCTCTTTATTTTTATCTACTATATTTTGACAGTCTGTACATCTCGTGATTTTTCATGGGTAGCAACTAGTTGTCAACATAATGTTATGAGATGATTACAAATTTATGAAGATTTTTCTGAGAGGAACTTGTAGAAATTTGTGAAATTAGTATTTTAGTATGCTCTTTTGTAACCAATTGCTTGGCCAATATTGTGACTGCAAGATCTTAACTGTAGAACAGAAAATTTGTTTGTATGTTTTGCAAAAAAATTGCGAACGGTGAGTTCTGGTGTAATGAAATTTGCACAGCGTGTTGGGAATTTCTAGGTCAATGCAAGATTTCAATGTCATTTCTATCATGAGATGGAGATTTTTAAATATTTATTTAATTGTAAAGGAAAAAATACTATTTTCAGTTATTTCGGCCATGCTGGGTAGTAATAATACTGCGGCTTAGACCTCCGTTTTAAAGTTTCCTTCTGTCACATGTGTCATTTATGAAAAAGAGGGAGTGGTTACAATTGAGCTATCAGCAGTAAATCTGATAGTAGTGCTTTATATTTGTAGATTTTTTTTTTTTTTCAATAGATTCAATTTTTATCCCAGCTTTTTTAAATCCCTTGTATATTAAATAATTTTGTGTATAATTTTTTAGATTTTGTTTTTTTTTCAATAGATTCAATTTTTATCCCAGCTTTTTTAAATCCCTTGTATATTAAATAATTTTGTAGATTTTGTTTTTTTTTTTCAATAGATTCCTTTTTTATCCCAGCTTTTTTAAATCCCTTTTATATTGAATAATTTTGTGTATAATTTTGTAGATTTTGTTTTTTTTCAATAGATTCAATTTTTATCCCAGCTTTTTTAAATCCCTCGTATATTAAATAATTTTGTGTAAAATTTGTGGTATATTTTCATTGTTCAGTATCTAAAATATATGTAATGTTTTTGCAGGTGCGGTCATTGCAAAGCCCTGGCGCCTACCTGGGAAGAGTTAGGCCGCAAGTTTATCGGCGATGAACATGTTGTCATTGCGAAAGTAGACTGCACCCTAGAAATCAACAAGAAACTGTGCACCCAAGAGAATGTAAGTATTATTGAATTTTTCACTATATTGTTTTGTAATACCTTTGTCTTTGAATAATTTGTTTTATTAGCTGGCATGGGGTCAAATGGTATTGTTACCTATCTCCCTGATTTAATAAACCACTGTGATGTTTTTTTATAACCTTAACACGTTCATTGCTGACACTGCGCGTCACGCGTTGACAGTAATTTGACCGGCATGCGCCGTCTGTTCCATTTCCGGTCTAAAACAGACGCAGCCATGTGGTTTTGAGTCGTTTCTAGCTTCAGCGCTAGGCACTGTCACTGTTCGGCAGTTTGAATAGATCCGTCATTCATACCGGTCGTTCGAAGCGTTTTGTCATTGTCGTGCATAAAGCAGCGTTTACGTCCATACGAAATTTTTCCGCATGTACATACTCCTTTAGTTCGCCATAATAAATAAAACATTACACATTCCTCTTTCTCGTTTTCTTTCTGAAAAAAAAACAATAAATTATGATGTCTATACAATATTATGCTCATGTAAACACTCCTTTAGTTCGCTCGACCTTTCAGTCAAATGTTCTTAGCATGGCATTAATATGTACGAATTTTAGTTAGCAATGAACATGTTAAAAATAACTAGCAATTTTAGTTTGAAAACTTTTGCAGCAATTATTATGTATTTACTGCAGTGATGTACAACCTTTTTAACACAATTTCAATTTGGGAGGCAGGTATGGATACCGCTGCCCTGTAATAGGTCACCCCAAGTGGTTCGCTACGTTTGGTGACTTAGCAGGGGGGCCCAGGTTCATGGGATGAGGTTTATGCAGGTCATGGCGGCGAATGCGTGACCCCCGGATGCATACCCGTATTCCTATAAGTAATATATATACGAGGTGTGTGCAAAAGAAAAGGTGAATTTTGAATTTTCGCAGGCTGTGTAGATTAAGTCAGAATCGAAGAACGAGCTGATGGCCATACCGAAAAGCGCATTCCAGAAGTGCTTCGAGGATTGGAAGAATCGCTGGCATAAGTGCATTATATCTGAGGGGGATTACTTTGAAGGGAAGAAAATGGATATTGATGAATAAATAAATACTTTTCGAAAAATTACAAAATTCACCTTTTCTTTTGAACACACCTCCTATAGTAATACCAAAAAATTACTGGGAATTATCAATTCTTGATAAATGAACGGTAAATCTTTTAAAATATACATAAATAATAATCCAGGGTTTTCAAATAAAAGTTTGTCTGGTAATCTGTATAACGGTGGCCATTTTATCAATCATAGCACACACAAAGAAAGCACGGAAGGCATACATTTTGATAGACTACAGGTCAAACCTGTCCAACTACTCCTGTCGATTATTATCATTCGGAAAGTCAGCATTTCCAAACAAAATGTAGTTGTGTAACTTTATTTGCAAACTGTAAAATGGTTCCTATTTAACATATCCAATCTATATAGCACACACAATAAAGCACAAAATTTTTCCAGGCCCATGGGCAAAACCAATAAATGCTACCGATTTTTATTATGGTTAAACGAAACGTGATACGCACTCATAGATAGCGCTAATTCAAATATTTTAGAAAAAAATTCTTTTAGCCCTTAATGCTTTTAAATATTGAGATGAGTTTTTGGAGGGTATTACATACTTATTTGTTCAGTCCCAATAGTAAGATCATTTTATTGGATTATACACATACTAGTATTGTTTATTTTTTTCTTTGTTTTAACCATTTATAGTTCAATTAAGTATGCAATTGCATCTTTATGTTAAAATTCACCTAGTGTTAACGCAACCCATTAATGTACAACTTACCTCAATTTACTGTATCTTTCAAATTCAAAGAAAAACCAATTCGTACAACTCGGTCAGCTCAGCAGAGAGTCTTAAGGAAGATACTGTGTTTTTATTTACCACGGCAGTGTAGGTATTGTCATAAAGAGTATTTGCTAAAAGTGAGTGACACTCAATCATAGAAAATAAAGGATGAAATCACTATAATGTTTTATGTATCTCATCGACCAAAGTATAACAGTAATGAACCCTACTGATAATTTCTGAAAAAAAAATTCATTTGACTACTGAAATTGACGGCTGGGACTAACGACGAAAGGAATCGCCGCAGATATTGAGGAATAAATTAGGAACTTCTGACTAGTGTCTCACATTGACTTAACTAACTTGCACCCTGCGGACCTAGTACGGATATGACATCTCAACTGAATATAGAATACTTTTCTTAATTTCTTGAATTAGGGAATACGTGCTGCTCGGAATTACTGACTGGCTGACTAGAGGCGGTTTGACGCTGTGGACTAGTGTGGACTGCGACTAACGATGACACGGGTTTTTATGAATTGCGGCGTGGGATTCTATACGTTAGATGGAGTCCTGCACACTGCACAATATCTCCAGCCACTTTACAATAACACCCATAGTATCCACGCTGTATTATGGTGCCGCACGTTAAAATCGTAGGGTTGCAAGACCTGAGCTAAGGAATGAAGAATTAATTCCGCATCTAATCAAGTGTGTCACAATATTGAATTAATTAATTCATTCATTTTCACCCATGTCTATTTTGCAGAGTAGCATAATAAATACTAATATTAATATTTTTGTTTCCAGGTTGAGAGCTTCCCATCGCTGATCCTCTTCCGAAGCGGAGTGAAAATCTCAGAGTACGACGGAACCAGGTCGCTGGATGACCTGTATGAATTTGTGATAGAGCAGATGGGAAAATCCCACGACGAGTTATAATAACAAAGTCGTTGAAGTTAAAAGAAATCTAATTAGAATTTATTAGAGCTTCCTTTAATCAAATAGTCATCGCACGTCCGGTAATGATTTGTGTTATTATTTTTATATTTTGTATGTATGTACGTACTTACTTCTCATTCCATTTTGCAATAAAGACATGATTTAATAAAATATATTTAATGTGTATTGAGTAATTATTATTGTTGAAACTGCAATATTTAGAAATTTTTGTACAGTCTCAGTAACCATTGTATGTAGGTACTCAATTTTTTATGTTCAAAGAGTGAATAAATATCTTGTTTCGTATATCGTTTGTTATTGTTTTATCACTATCATTAGTCTGTCCCAAGGATGATGTTGTTTTATAATGAAGTGCATTATACGTTAGATATGGGCATTCAAAAAAGAAAACTATTTTTTTTTAAATGTCAATGGTTTACCAAAACTGATGGAAAGAAATGGGGAATCGGAGAGCTTCCATTGGACGATGAAGTGCTGTTTGCCGAACACGTTCGGAAAAGTTCGGGTGTGTCGAGCAAGCAGATTCTTGTTTCGCGATTCCTTGTCAGACAAGGAGACTGAATTGGTTGCGAAACAGGAATCTGCTTGCTTAACACCCGAGGGCGTTCGTTAAACAGTACTTCGTCGTCTAATTGGAGCTCTCCAATTCCCTGGACAGAATGAATGGCACGCAATATGAATTTTACCTCCCACTTATGTTTTGTAAATTCCTCCCGTCCAAAAAACACTTATGTTTTGTAAATTCCTCCCGTCCAAAAATAACTATGTAACTCATCGGAATTGCTATATAGAACATCTAAAAAATGATAATTTCTAATAAACATAAAATATTAAAAATAAAATAACAGGCATTTCTTTTCGCTCATCGACATTATCTAAAACACAATTAAACTAAATAATGTTAACACTCCACTCCACGTAATCAGTAAAGCTCAATTTCATTCAATGATCGAAACAAAATGCAAGAAGTAGGCGTTTTTCATTTGTGATAATAACAGTAATTTCAATTTATAACATACTGAACGAAAATCCGTTTGGCGTTTGGTTCATTTGTGATCATGACTTGTTTTGTAATAAACAGACTGAAGATAAAACGTAAAACAGAAAACCGCATTTGATTTCAATTTCAATCTGTTTTAAACAACAGAGTTGACTTCTTGCTCTCTGTTCATAATGGACCTTAAGTATGACACGTTAAGCTAGAAACAACAGGTGCGTCTCACTCACATATTAGGACGTTAGTGTGAGAGGGTAAGATAGTGTTTTTTCCCGTTCTTTCTCATTCGCACCCACACTTCGTGTTATATGATAGAACAGGCGACCGAATGTTTTTACAGAAGCATACAATCATAGCGTTTGACAGCACATTGCTTGTCCGAATTATGGAAATTTTTTATAAAAAACATGTTGCGCCAACGTGTTTTGACGTTTCCGGACTAGCATCTATTTGTTGGTAAACAACAAAATAACATTTTAATTGAAACCTCTAACCGATTCATTGTGGATGCCATTATATCATGGATCCCATTGTTGAGCTGTTGGTGCTGATCTCGGCATAATATATTACGATTTGAGTTTTAAACGTATCAATACTACAATCTTATGAAGTTATTGAAAATTTTTCACTGTACACAACATTTAAAAAAAATATTCTATTTTTTACATCATAAGTAACTTTGAAAATATTATTTTCAAATTTACTACGCCAATGAAGAGAACTGGCTCTTGAGTTTGGTGTAGTAGAAATATGTTAACAATAATAATAGTTAAACATAATAAATAATAGTAATGAATTACGTACTAGAAGTTAGGTAACATTAATAGTTAAGAATATGGCTTATACTTTGAATTTTTTATTTAATTGGTTTATTAGTTTTTTTTTTTTTTCACATAGATGTGATTACACTTGACAGTGTAATTTCATTTTAAATATTTCAATAAGGAACTCCAGTAAAAAATATAATGGCTTTAAAAATATGTATCATACTAGAGTCCAATTTTATAACACCGATTTAAATAATATTATAAAAATGTCAATATCATAAAAATATCAAAATTATAAAACTACCAATATTATAAAAATATCAATATTATAAAAATATCAATATTATAAAAACATCAATATTTTAAAAAATATCAACATTTTAAACATCAACATTATAAAATTACCAATATTATAAAAATATCAATATTATAAAAATACCAACATTGTAAAAAATATCAATATAATAAAAATATCAACATTATAAAAACATTAATATTACAAAAATATAAATATTACGTAAATATCAGAAATATCAAAGCATCTCTGTAGTATTAAATAAATTGAGAAAAAAAAATGTATATATATATGTATATATATATATACATATATACATAAAACAGCAGTACAGGTTGGTTACAATGAGGATAGACTTAAATATAATAATAACACCGTAACAGTAAATACACCAGATATCGAGGTGCTATACAACCAAGGAGATGGTCATATTTGTTACCATCAATACACAAGGTTACTTTCCAAAAGCCAACACTTTAACATCAGTGAGAATTTCATCATAGGGTAATTGTTTTTAAATTCGTACGGCAATTTGTTAAATATAAATGGTACAATGTATTCAAGGGTTCGTTGACCATATTTATTTTGAAATATTGGCAATCATTCCTATTTTGTGTGAAACGTGTATTGTGTACATGATCCACCACTGCCTTATACAGACTTTCAGATATATGTTGCAGTAGAATTTTATGCCACAAAAGACCACAAACAGGTAATACATTAATTGATTTGTACATGATATCAATGTCTCGCCTTTGCTTAAAAACTGTTTTACTTACTAACAATTTTACCATGGCATTTTGAATCAGATGTAAATGTTTTATGTTGGTCTTACAGGAGTGTCCCCAAGAAGTTATACCATACCTTATAGTCAATTCTGCTATAGACAAATAAATTAGTTTCATAGTTTTTATAGGCACATATAATTTTACCTTATGGAGTCTTCCTACAATGGCTCGAAGTCGCTTACAGAGGTTGGAAATTTGTACGTCCCATTTCATGTTACAATCCACCGTAACACCTAGATACACATACTGGTTGACTAATACGATACTTGTACACGCGCATGGCTGTTTGGTATTATTGTGAATGCAACTGTTATTATTATTCTTTGACTTGATGGTTCTAAAAAGGTACATAATTTTATTACTTATGTTTTAGTTATGATTTACTATGAATAGAATATAAAATGATGTACGGTAAAGCTCATCCTTGTTTTGACATTTGACATTCTAACCTCAAAACTGATCGAAACCGACCGGCCATAGATTTGGAGCCCTTTGAAAATTATTTTAACTATGAAAGCTAACTTTAGAAAAAAACGAAATATACTGGTATATATGTTGGAACATCACTATTGATAAAAGAAATAAAATTGGACTACAGTTCCTTATTAAGTTTGCAGTTAGTAAAAACTGTTGAGTGCTGTTTTACTGTACAACTGTTTTCAATAATGTTACAATGTTTTTGAAACACAAGTGGCCGGTTTATTTCGTTAATGTGAATCGTGTTGTACAATTGATGTTTTACTGATTTGGTAGCTATTAATTATTACATAACTTTTTTTATATTGTGTCATTTTACTGTAAAAAGACTAAATTATCTGCGATTTTGTTCTACGAGAAGCAATGAACTTTCCAGATTCCCCGTTTTTTCCTAACGGTTTGGTCAAACATTTGGCTCTTTTTAATAAATGGTTCGTGTTCATTTTTTAAAAAGAACAGAAACACCCACATCTACTCAACAATTGCTTGACACTGCTGCCTTTTTTCTGTATGCACCATAGAGTAAAGAATATCACCCCGGAGGAAGGTACCTACTTCAAAGAAGCAATTCTGAAAAGATTAAAAAATAATATGAATCAAAGAAAACAAAGTAGTTAAATGAAGGTATGTTTATTATGGTAAAGGGTTATTATCACATATATTTAGTGTATAAACAATTAATACTAATCTAACATCTTTAAAACACCGATACAACGACTAGGTTCAATATCACAATTTTGTAGACTACTACACAGTAAGTTCACAGAAAACAGATTTTTTTTAGGAACTTAAAAATAAATACCACATCTCAGGCTCATAAATTATACAATTTATGAATTGAATATACATCAATATTATCGACAGTTGTTTAGTTTATACCACTTGCCAGACCAGAATCAAAATATGTAATAGCAATGAAATTAACTACTAATTTATACATATTTATATTATTTGCCTACAGTCACAACTATTATTATTACTGGGTACTCTTCATAGGTTAGGTGCAGAGAGTTCTACATAATAGAAGGTCAATCAAACAATGCTTCTATTTTGAAATCACACTTTTTTTTCTATCGCTAAAGGGGTAAGTTCTACTCATCTCACGCCAACGTTTCTTTATCAAGACCGGAAAAGCTTCTAAATAAAACTGGCAAGTGGGTAAATACATCTACAAAAATTGGAATATCTGCCTTTAAAATATTGAATTACAGGATGTCAAAATAAAGTAAATAAAAATGGAGGGCACTGCGATCGTTTAAATGGCAACACCGAGATGGTCGAAACTAGTTGAAAGGAAAAATGATGAAACTTTAAAAAAGGACTATGGTTCAAGGGAATATTTTTTACATCAATATCAAATGGTGTTCAGAAATTAGTGATAATTCCTAAAAGGAGAGGTTCTACGGAAATTTATTTTTTAAACGCGACATACTTGCATGGAAAAGTTTTTTTTGTGTTTTTGAAATGCACCTATTATGTACATCCATTTATTACATTTTAATTTATATTTTTCAACAAGAAATATTGAGTTAAGTCATTTTTCCTGAAAATTCGGAAGTCAAATATAATATCTTATTTGAACCTAAAATAAATTTTGTTCTAAAATCGGTGTTGCCATAGTAAGGAAAAATTTTAGCTACATTTTATTTATTTCTAGATTATGTTGACAGATTCTAATTATACAGGTACTCCTCACTTAACGACCTCTCAGACATACCTCCAGTAAATAAATAAATAATGACACTGATGACTTAGGTTTCGTTGACTAAAGAAGTATTCATAAGTCTTTTTTTATTAATAAACTTTAATTTTTTTAGTTGTAGGAATGAAACTCAGTCGTTAAGCGAGTACCTGTAATTAAAATACATATTGTAAGGAAATCAGGGTAGGTACTTTCTTGAAAGATTTTTCATTACATTAGAAAATGTTCCATTTTTTAAATGTATAAACCAAAGCATAGATAACCAAAGCAGAGTTAAAAAGAAATTATTGAGGTAAACAGAGAAGGTTTGAGGTTAGAGTAATGAATTGTGAAAAATATGTAATAAGTGTAATTTGAGGATAATAAACAGGAGAAGGTAATATTAGTGGAATTATCATTTTTATCAAAAGAACCGTGTACTTTAAACACGCAACAATAATATGTTTATTAAGAAAATATGCCACATCAAGAAGTTTGTAAATTATTATGTATTTATTTATCTCTTAAGGTGCAATAATTGCTTAATTGAATAAAATTTTAAGAGACCAATATTATTGGTACATGTTAATTATACCAGCTCCACGTTTTTCAACTCTCAACAACTTTATTGAGAAACATTATTAGACAAATCTGAAAGACCTAACCTATTCCAGTCTATAGTTGAAAATTGTGGAAACGGTTTAAGAAAAATATACCTCATATACCAATGACAATATTATTTTCGCAAGCGAATCCCAGTTATAAATTCCCTTAAATTTCGAAGTGTTCTACTTGGAAATATCACACATCTACAGGACGAGAATTTCATTGAATAATCAATAAATTTATTACTTTATTCAAAGTTATTTATCAATGTAATTAATTTATTTTTACATCTAAAAAGTGGGTAATTCAGTGCACATTTAACTAATGAAGAACTAAGTCTACTGAAATTCTAAATAATGAATTTATTCCAGTCTTACTGCATTATGTATTATTCTGCTGCAAGTAAAGTAAAATAGAGAATGAACTTGATTTTAAATTGGCTTTGAAAATATTTTCTTAGAGAATATTTCTTCAAATGAATTAATTTACCAATATGAAACAATACTTAATAAAACACATGATGAATAAAACTTTGATGATGTTGAAAAACTGTAACTATTTGTACAAACCTATAATATTATATTTCATTCAAAAGGAAGAATAATCCAAATTACGCACTTAGTTTTGTTTTACTATCAGGGAAATTT